>BHDV01063339.1:204406-221610 GCA_005406045.1 Adoxophyes honmai
TAAAAAAAAAAAAAAAAGGTAGTCTATGACAGTTATTGTCAAACGCGGTTGCAAGCGCTTTGCTCTAACTAAACCAAAACACATAATGAAATAAAAAGGATCTGATTAATCAAAATTAAGCAATGCGACACAATGACAGCGGATAAACGTACGTAAACATAAGTAAGTGTACATACATACATACATACATAACCGTCACGCCTTATTCCCTGCGGGGTAGGCAGAGACAACATAGCGCCATTCGCTTCTATTCTGACATACTTCTTTCGCTTCACTAACATTCATCACTCTCGTCATACACGCTCGGCGGTTTCGGGTACTCCTGATTTGGCCAGCCTTTAGTACATCGCCGATCTGGTCGATATTCGTTCTTCGGGGGCGCCCTCGACTGACTTGCCCTAAGTGTGTGTGTGTGTAAGTGTATCCGACGTAAGTGTATCCGTTATATTTCACCATAGACTCTATGGCATAGAGCTAACAATGATCTAAGACTTATCAATAGTTACAATGAATTTGGGCATTTTAGACCCCTCCCCTCTCCTAACATACTAAATGTTATGAAAGTCACACAAATGTTTTTCACATCTCTTCCTACCCTTTAAAAGTGTGACGTAGTAATAAGCACGTACACAACACAAAAATAAATTATATACTTCTCTCTCCAACTTACTTCACTCTGAGCCAATTCATTGTCGTGATGGGGGAATTTGAGATCAACACCTCCGGTGTGAATGTCGAGGTGGTCTCCAAACACGTCGGAGGCCATGGCAGAGCACTCGATGTGCCAGCCCGGGCGGCCCGCGCCCCACGGGGACTCCCACGAGGGCTCGCCCGCTTTGCTGCGCTTCCACAGCGCGAAATCATTCGCTGAACGCTTCTCTGACGAATCGGCACTGAGATCACCTAGAATAAGAAATATTAAAATAACTTTTATTTAAGAAGAAATAAGAGTATAATGTTACATCTAATTTTTAAAAGTACCTCAAGATTACTGGCACGTCAAAATATAAAATTATAGAATAGATATAATGTTGTATCATACCTTCTCCTTCCTGTAATGAATTAGTATCTCCATAAGCTTCAGGCACTAACCGGGCGTAGTGATGTTTGTCTTTGCTATCAAACTCACTAACATTAAAGTACACAGAACCATTTGATTCATATGCCAGGCCGTTTTCAATTATCTTCTCTATAAATTTAATAATCTGTGGTACATATTCACTAACCCTTGTTAATACATCTGGTGGTAAAACCTGGAATTATAACCACAAATAATTATACATGAGGTGTTTAAAAAGCTTTACATTTTTAATAAAATTGATAAGATTGCTTACATTTAAGGCTTTCATATCCTTATGGAATTCGTTCTCCCAGTATCTGGGTAGTGTGGTAAATATTGCATTGTCTGTGACGGTTCCGCCTAGCTTGCTGTCCAACCACTCAGAGATGGGGTCTTTAGCTGACTTCAGCAGGGCGCATTTTGCTTCAGAGATCTGTTCTTCATTATTACCTTCTACTGCTGATTTGAGAGCCTGTACAGCTGATGCTACACTAAAAATTCAAATTTAAAATTTAATAAATAACATGAACATTTTACCTCTCTCTTGTTGCTTATCTAAGATCCATCCCAAAATTTTGGTCAGGTTTATGTAATTTTTTAAATACATTAAGATTTTTTGCAATTTGGAATACAGGAATTAAAAAATAGTCATTCAAATATAGTTAGTATAGGCATTCATATTGAAATTGAATGCTTTTAGAATTAAAGCATAGAAAATGCAGATTCAAACACAATACTGTAGGTAAGTCAAGTACTTACTTATCTAGCATTTTTTGCATAGCAACTTTTTTATCAGGGTCACCAGTACTTTTAACAATGCTTTCGTAGTAATTCACCACAGTTGTTGCATCATCTATTAGTTCATTTAAACTTCTTTCTTCTTTAATATATTTTTCATATAAGTGGTTTTGTCTGGCTCGTTTTATTATTTTGTCATCAATATCTGTTATGTTCATGACATACAAAATATCAAGACCAAAAAAATTTGCCATTACTCTCCTCAAAATATCGAAAGAGATATAAGACCTGTAACAAATGTAAACAAGCGACAGAATAGTATTGTGTTCTATTTTACAATTGAGTATTCATTCACATTATAACTATCTTATCACTAAAACACTGATTATTTTAATTGTTACACACATTATTGATAAACCTTTTTTTATTGCAGCACTTTGATTTCAATATTTTACATAATTTGGAATTTATGATTAATCCAACCATGACAAATGCGCATCGAAAAGTTCATGCAAGCATGGATTGAAAATAGGCAAATACATTGTTTCTTAACCCTAGAGTGCTCGCGCTATGAGCATTTTGCCGCCCGCGGCACAGTTTTCGTTTCAATTCGTACACTATGCATTTGTCAAGGTCAAGTGTCCGTGTAGCTGCTCCTCTGTCCCTCGCCTTCTAGTTTTAGAAATAAAAATGAAATCGGTGCGCGGGTGACCGCAGGAGGCAAAGATTATCAGGGGTATGTCGCGGTTGGCGGCAAATTGCTCACCGCGCGACTACTCACGTAGGTAAAATTTGTGGGTCTCAATTGTTACTTTTGTTGAAATATTGAATGTTTTCAATGCGTAGCATTATTATTTTAATGTAAATATGGTATATAGTCAAATAATATAATAAAAAAAATACTGGCCAATTATTATTAGGTAAATCAAAAATTTCTGAAAAAAAATTGTCCCGGCTGTAACTAGACCATATAAACATTAGAGATCCGGCGTAAACACTTTACAAAACCATCTGAGGAAACAAATAGTTCAATTTGTGCCTTTAGAACATCAAAATATACCCATAGTGCGAGATGGTATTTATGCGCAGTATGTCCATCAATGAAAAATAGAGGGACAAAAAAGGGTTGTACATGAGTGCAAAGTTACTGTGTAACAAACATTGTATGCGCATTTATCAGGTTTGTTTTGGTAAAATGCATGCTGTAGATGATGAAAACGTTACATTTTGTTGTTTAGTGTAATTTCAAAAATTTTTGTGGTAAAATTGATTCAGAAGTTCCAAAACATCAAAAATAATTACCTAAGATTTCCCGAAGCATTTTTTACTAATTTATGAATATAAAACTTTAATAAATGTTTCTTATTCTTATAGTTGGTGATTTACTTTATTGTTAAAACATAATTACAAATGCGCAAGACTCATATTAACAAAAATAAATCGTATGAAGTACGGGCGGCAAAATGCTTCCTGCGCGAGCACTCGCGTTACACAAAGAGGCGCGACTACTCTAGGGTTAATGAGCTAAACTAAATCAAAGTATGTTTGGTGAGATTTTTTTAAATCAAATTATACAGCATTTAGCTTAAGGAATATAGCGTACCTCGCGTGGCCCATATGGGAGGCGTCGTAAACGGTAGGCCCACATGTGTACCAATTCACCCGGTTGCCATTCTTGCACACAAACACCTCCTTCTTTCGCGTTAAACTGTTGTATAGCCGAAGGACCGGCATCTGCTCTTTCCTCACCGGCGATGACCATTTAGGCTGGGCTCGTTTAGACATTTTTTAACCATGAAACCACGTAAGCCGCAAAATGAGACACTGTAAACCAAAATTAAATCAAGTTAGGACTGTATGTACTTCAGGTTATTTACTTATTTTGAAGGGTCCCAACAAAACCTTTCACTTACACAATACAAGTCACTATTTTTTAAATAAGTTCTGAATATAAACTAACCTTAAGCAGGAAAACGAGCTCGCTCATGCAGTTGCGTCCTTGCCTTGCGTCCCTCGAATTTCCACGTCCATTCCATACAGCCTCAGAATAATGAAAGACTTAGAAACAGTCTATTAAGACCCACCTGGACGTATATACTTGACTCGCTTTGTCTTATGGGAATGTTAGTCTGTTAGAAAGGGATAGACTGATGAAAATCAAAACGCGTTTTCAAGGGTTGTCACTAAAACTTTCCTTACCAGTGATGTGACACACTCAATGTCTTATCGATAAACTTATCGAGGTTTTCAAAGAAAAACAATTTTACTTATTAACAACAATTATGCATTTAATCAAAATAATAAGTGTTATAAAAGCGAATATCTAAATATACATAATTCAAAAGTGACTGACTGACATAGTGATCTATCAACGCACAGCCCAAACCACTGGACGGATCGGGCTGAAACTTGACATGCAGGTAGGTATGATGTACACATCCGCCAAAAAAAGGATTTTGCTAATATGAATGACGACAAGATTAAAAAACCGAAATTATAATTAGTCCGTTAGTTAGATTATGAAAAAGTATGAGACATATTTTTATAGTAGGAGTTTTATATAAAGTGTGACTGGGGTGGATTTAACAAAACGAGAATAAATTTTGTCTTGGAATAAGTCGCTTTTATCTGATTTTGAGGGTTTTAAGGGAAACATAAGACCATTTAATATTTTTTTTATAACACATATAACACAATCTTAGGCATTTTTTTACAATATATACATAATTAAGAGCTCTTTTCATTCCAGTCGGAGTAAAAAAGGTGCCCAAAAGTTTGTTTTTTTCACTATACGGCCCTACGCAGACAACAAACTATCCACGACGGACTTTTTAGTCAGTGAAAATAGAGCCTATGGAATTATATGCAGAAACTGACGCGCAAAAAGTCCGGCGCACAATGCATACAATCCTAGCAGACTTTGTGTGCGTCGCCGACTCGATCGCAACAAAAAGTCTGTCGTCTGCACTCCCCCTAAGAACAATTACAGATTATATTAGCCAAACAATAATTTTAAACAAAAAAAAACCGACTTCAAATTTGGGCTATACTGAAAGCATTTGTCTAATGAGGGTGACCTTCCATCACCAGCAAGCCTCACTAATTACTGAAATTATAATTTCCAGTCTGCAGGTGCATTCAGTATTAAAAGAATTATCCTTTAACTCCTAAGCATTAAGAAGTTGACGTTCCATCATCAGCTCAGTCATTTTTTTTTTACTGCCAGACGTAAATACTAGTGTAGCTTTGAAAGATGTACTAAAAACATTACCTGTGCCTATAAAATTTGAGGGTTGCCCTCGATTTCCCACATATTCCATCATCAGGTCAAGATATGCTGACAATGGGACCACCTGGAAACTTTACCCTTTCAAACAAAAAAAGAATTTTCCAAATCGGTCCAGGCGTCTTCGAGTAATCAGCGAACACATAAAAAAAAAATCCCGACGAATTGAGAACCTCCTCCTTTTTTGAAGTCGGTTAAAAAAAATGTTAGTTGAACTGTGACTTTGGTTTGGGCGTACTAAAGTCAGAATTAATTTTATTTCAGTTTTGTTTTTCACTATAGCGACCGTATTTTATTATCGATATGTATTATCGATAACTATAATTACATCACTACGGGAAGTTCAAATAGCTTCTAAAAATCGCTTATAACTCTACTGATGTACTAATTACGACAGATGTTCGCTGTAGAAAGATGCAGCGTACTTCGTTTTGTATTTATATTGGCATTCAGTTCACTTTTTAGTAATAATTTTACAAAAACTTACCGATGGAACGACAACATCGTTAAATCACTTTCTTGTCGCGAAGAATGTGATTTACATCCTGGAATCACACACGACATGATGCCAGAAGTCCACTATCCACTTTAACACAGCTACTTTCAATAGTTTTAATTGTTTTATAATAAAATTTTAAATAAAATCCCCACAACTGCACGCAACTTTCAAACTCAATTCTGACAACGAATAAGCGAACAAATTAAATGAACAAAAGAATGAACTGCGATATTCCGGAGTCAAGAACTACCGTATTTGTCCGGGTTAAAATAGAACCATTAGAACCAAATTAACTGACAATCCCGGACAACCTTTGGAAAACGAATGAGTGACATATAATGCGTCCTTTTCTAGCACATAAATTCTTTCACAAGACAAAGCGAGTCAAATACGTGGTGAGACTAGGTTAAAGCATACTGGGGGCCTTGATAAAAATAAAGTCAGGTGTGTGAGTGTGTGTTTATTGTGTGCGTTCTGTATGTATTTCTATCTCTGGTCTACTTTGTACAAATTACGATTGTGTATTTTTATAGAATTTTGATCATTTATTACTCTCGTTTTTCAGTCAAAATGGCTCTCTGTGTTTGTAAATGCTTGAATGTAACATTAGGAAGTGATAAAGTAGAAAATAATGTAGATATAAGTAAACTGGAGTTAACATCTACGGAACAAAGGGATAATTTTTTCAGTGAGGTAGGTACCGTCGGTAAACATGTCTTGACCTTGACTTTTATGAAGGGCTATTGTTTTGAATTAAAACTTAATCGAACTAATATCATGATCAGATGCCGTTATACAATTCTTATTGGATAAATACACGGCACGGTCCGACGTAATTGCGATCAAAATAAGGTTATTTTTGAAGTCGGAATGTGTACGTGCTGTTTACCAGGTTCGCAGGACATAATTAGAACTTCCGATAAAGGGTTGAAATTGTTTTCTTGTTGTTTTTACAGGAGTTAGTAGTAATATTTGGGTCCTACATTTGATTTTGTAGAAATTGCTGTCTACGACTCTGAGTGCGCTGAAGAGTCAGGTAGCTCAGCCGGCCTTGACCAGCCAGCGCGCCGTGGGCCGCTGGCTGCTGCACTCGTGCCTGGCCTGCGGGCAGCTTACACACGCCGTGTCGCAGGACAGGCCCAGCGTCGTCCTTATTCCAGTCGCCATACAAGTAAGGGCTGAACCACTTCATTGCATTTTACTCTAACACAGTGGTGGGCAATAAACTTGACTAGGTTTCTAAGTGATAGGGCACTTGGTAAACCCCACAACTTAAAATCTTGCTAAGTTTATTGCCAAACATTACAAACTCATTCACAGGTATTTCAAACCTTTAGTAGGTTTAACCCATTCTTGGTCACTGTGCCAATTTGGGAACACTTAAAATTAAGGGAAAAATTTAAATTGTTGACGCTAAATGTAATATGATTGGGTACAGTTTTATAATAATAAATAAATCTCCACCTTGTCGACAATAACGTCGCTCCAAACTCTACCGAAAAGGTGAGAAAACTCGCAAAAATGCCTAAAAAAAAAAAATTTTTTTTTCTCATTTCCTAATTCCTTTTATCCTCTTTAATTGTAAAATCAACAAATTTTTGATGAATCTCTGCTAGTTTCATTTTGACCATTAATGGGTTAATACACTTTGCTTGAATATAGCTCAAAAATAAAGCCAATACAGCATTGCAGCATTGTCGGCATTTACATCTGTGTAAAGTAAAACCAAAGTATTGGCTTTCAATAGTACTAATTTACTTAGTAACATGATAATATAATAATTATGCATCCTAAGCAGTTAACAAAAGCTGCTGGCAGGTTTTTTTTTACTTTTATAAAAGTTGCAGAGCATGCAGTTCTAAACAATTCAACCATATTTTCCATTGTCATATTATTTTGTTATTAAATCATCTACCATTCTTCTATACCTTATCGGTTTAGGTAGTTAAAACAATATAAACAATCTTGACATGTGTTTTTGTTGAAATACACAGTCTAAAAATTTAAATCGTTACACTGTACAATTCAATTATGAAAGTAAATGATTTTTTCATACCTAAATTGAAAAATGTAAAGATTTCGATTTATAAAGTGTATGTTTAAATAAAAAGACGCGTCAAGATTGTTTATATTGTTTTAACTACCTAAACCGATAAGGTATAATGACATATTAGCTGACAATTACAAAAGAAGTAATTAATCCTTAAGTAAGCAAAACCGTCTAGAGATTGAATATTGAGACAAGCTGCAAGTTTCTTGTTGAAATCATCAACAATAAGGATAACTGTCATTTTCATATCTATAGTAGGATAATCCACTAATAGATTGAATATTGGGAATGCTGCTAATTGACAGTTTATTAGAAATACAGTTTGTTGTTTATCTAATATGACTATGAATTTATGATATTTCTCGTTTTTGTCTTATTACATTTTTATTCCCTATCTTACAAACGCATGTACATGAAGTATTATGTAGGTATGCCTAAATTTCCATGTGGTAATTTTATTATGACAGTAAATATCAATCTAACTCCAAATTAAAAAAATATGGTAGAAATGGAGATTAAGGATGAAGTAGTCATGGTTTTGACTTTGTTGCATTTCATGTGCTCTGCCTTACCCGTTTTTGTAATAAAGGTGTGACATTCATGTATTATGTATGTATGTATACTAGACTGTTAACCAAACTTAATCCTCTTTCTTTATTTACAGACTACACAAGAGCGAGTGAATAGTCTTAAGAATTCAAACAATTTCTCACCAGTGTTCAACTTACTGGTGCCAGAAGTAACTAGCATAGACTTGAAAGAGAATGTGGACACAAACAACATAGTCAGAGATAAGAATGGATGGCAACCGGCTCAGCAAGCCGTGGGGACCCTCAGCAAGCAGCTCTCACAAACGCTTCAGTCCCAGCTGGAATCCATCGAAGAAACTGTGAGGCAATTCAGAGACCAGAAGTATGCAGAGTTCGAGGCCTTCAGAGATAGAGCACAAAGGGATCATAAGATATTAGCTAGGTATAATGCTAGCTTCCTTATTATTCTATGTTTCAATCATAAAAACTCATTTCTTGTTAATATTAAATTTGCTTTCGGTTAACCTCGTAAGGCCCAACGTCCTATTTTTAGGACTGCAAAATGGAGTCCTTGCGGCCTGAGTAAATTTTAAAATTCATCAATTAGCGACCCAGGGTCCTAAAATTAGGACATTTTCTATAATCGCATACTAGTCCTTAAATATTGCGTAATACGGTTCCTCTTTGTTTTTAATGTGTCAATACTGAAGGCAGCCATTTTGTTAGCTGTCAATTTTGACGTTTGACAGTCATAAACTTGACTTTTGCCTCGTGGAGGTTGAACAACTTGGAGAACTCGCAGTAGCGTGGTAGTAAATCCATTTATTTCATTAAAATCTTCAATTGTGTTAACCTAAATATAATTAAAATTGATTGTTAAAGGTCTATTTTACATCCATTACTTAATATTTTAGTCCAGCGTGAATTACTTTAAGTAGGAGACGCAAGAAAATTTAAATGTCCTAAAAATAGGTCGATGGGATGTTGTTGCATATGTTGCATGATACAGTTATGTCATAAATTTAGAACATTGGGCGTTTATTTTGTGTGATTTCTTGTTATAGGCTTGATGGATTAGATGATGCATTAGAAATATATCTAAATCTTAATGATTCCAACATACATGTTAGTGATTTCGATGACGATATAGAAGATGCTGATTTTCAACCCCATAGGTCTGACCTGGCTTTTATCGAATCTTCATCTTCGTCATCTGAAGATGTAGATGATGTTGTTTCTCCTGAGACTCGACTGTCATTGCTACATCTGAAGAACCTCAAACATTACGCCGTACTCGTAGAACTTCAAGGACTCGACACTACCAATAACAACGAGTTTTCGTTCGAAAAATATGACTGACAGCCTGATGTACACTCATATTTTCGGCAATTTTCCGATAAAATATCATCCCAACGACCTAAATTTAGGACACGTTTTTTGACGTGACAACGTCTTAAATTAGGTTGAGCTGGGAGTCACTTATGAAAAAGTGTAACGCTCGGTAACGTTACGATGACGTCATACTATTTTTTATAGTTTTTTTCGCCAATAGGTACCAGGGGAGCATAAATAAAAGCCGGTATAGCGTGCAATAAATGAAAAAAATTTGTACTGATTTATGAAATTTGAATACCCTTCTGTACAATAAAAGTGTTTAGTTACTAACGAGAAATCGATCAAGTTTTTTATAGTTTTTTCGCCAATAGGTACCAGGGGAGCATAAATAAAAGCCGGTATAGTGTGCAATAAATGAAAGAAATTTGTACTGATTTCATTTTGACGTGACAACGTCTTATAAATTGGTTTGCCGGGTGACACTTCAAGAAACTGCGTTACGCTCCGCTCACGTTATGCGCTCACAATGAGAGCGAGTGAGAGGCACGCGTTCCTTCCACTCGGGCATGGTTAGCCCGCCTAAGAGCGAGAGAGACAGACATTAAAAGTGAAAGTTACTATTATTTCATCCTTCTTCCTACTATACGAATGAATATTCACTTTAAAATTATTTTACCACTCAAAGTCGTTGTCACGTAAAACTTTCGCCCGTATACCGACTTTACAGGCAACCAGTTTTTTTTTAACAAATTTTATATTAGTAGTGTTTATAATACTCACCTTTACAATAAATATTAAAACATCAGCTTGAAATATGCCATTTTCAGATTTTATAGCAATTTAAAAGTCCGGAATGCTAGTATAAGGGTTTAAAATTAGGACACTGGGTCTTTATATCAAACGTCCTAAAAATAGCTTGGGCCTTACGAGGTTAAAGATACTTTAGTTGAAATCTTAGTCAGGTCAAACAAAATTATGTACATAATAGTAATATGAATATGAATATGAATTTCCATTCAAGTTTCCGTGTGTTGGGTTTAGAATAACACATTCATTTCTTTCTTGGATGTCGTAACAGGCGACTAAGGAAATAGGTTAAGGTATATTTTAGGCGACAAGCTAGCAACTTGTCACTATTATACCTGCCAACTCAAAACCTAAAAATATGCAAGAAATCCCATCAAACGTGAAATAGTCGTGGTTTTGTTTATGTGGCACTTTGTGTGCCTACCCCATTTGGGAATACAGGCGTGATGTATACATGTAATTTTTTTTTCTTTTCTTAGTATCGTAAACAAGCCGCGCGGCGGCGACGGCGCGCGAGTGGACGCCAGCCTGGACAGCGGCCCCCCCTCCCCGCAACTACCTCCCCTACAGAGAAGAAGACTGTCTTCATTCAAAGATGCCAAAAAGATGTCACAGAATATTGTTAAGGTATTTAAACAATCATTGATAGCTTGTGCCTTTTCTTTTAATTAAAAAAAAGTTAACTTTAGTTAAGTACTTACTTTACAGTCGAGTTCATAAATATATGAGCAGACAAATGCCAAATTTGTAAACTTTTGCACCTTATTGTCAATGTCATAAAGGTTTACAGATATTTTTGAACCCTCAGTTTTGCTCATATATTAATGAACTCGACTGTATCTATTGCCACAAAACATACAGACAGAAGTCAATCAAGTGTATGTCCTTCATTTTTCATACCTACGCTCGGAGGTCGCCCTAGGGATGTCAATTACAGCATATGCACATAAAACTATTGTGGTAGTGTGGCACTTATGTCTAGTTGTTTGATTGATAATAATAAGTAAAACGTTTTTACTTTAATGTCATTGTTACTTAAATTACGGCTTTAGCAGGCTTATGCAGCCTTACGACGATGTCGAAATTGGCGCAATGCATGTTTATTCTCATTTTATTGTAATAAATTTCCATTATTGCGTACATTTTTTTACAGTAAACTAATTGAAAACACTTTCAAGGCAAAGGCATTTCATTTTAGATACTTGTTACAATGTCACAGTTCTTGTAGTTACTCTTGAAAAGTTCGTCTCAAGCCGCTCAACTGGTCCCAACTGTTCCAATATATTGTATCAGTGAGCGATGTGTTCGCGTGCGTTGCTCGCACTTTGTATAGAGATTACTGTTTTGTAGCAGCATTGCTTTTGTTCTAATAGCCTTTCAATGTGCATTTTATTAAAACGAAAACAAATCTGATCGTGTTACATAAATAATAGATGACCCCTAATTAACTAATTACATAACCACAATTGGTTCAGGATATCAATCACTTGACTACTTTTAGACATTATCTTAATTGGTATGTTTCTGACGTAACCGATGCTTTGAATTGCGATATTTGCGATGTTTTTTTGTTTTGTTTTATCATAAAATCGACGTATGCACTAAGTGCGCAAAAATCAAGAGGATCTGTTTTCAACTTGAAAAAGGTACAATTAAAATTACTTGTTTCAGCCTATTTTATAGTTTATGTATGTATGAGGAAATACTTATTGAATTTAGTAAGGAAAACAAAAGGTTATCTATTGTTGACCTACTTTTACCTCTGTTGCTAACAGTGATTGTAAAATTTATAGCAATTTTGGTACAACATAAAAAGTATTTATGTATGTCCAATTCTAACTGACATGCATAGTTAGGAGTTAGTAAATAATGTAATAAGTAACCTTAATCTATTATCTCCCTAGAAAACATTTAAAGAAATTTCTCTCTTTCAACTATTCTTCCGCGTATACGAATCTTTCGTATTGAATTCAGCATCCGTAAAAAACACAATGCGGAGTTTATGAGGATGCGGATTCTGATTTTAAACAAATCCGTACACAGTTCCTTTGCACTGTTACAATTTAGTGATTAATTTTCAACCCTTTGCCAAATTGCCTAGGATTAGATCTTACAAGGGTTCCTTTTTACTTTAGTAATATGAAACCGAAAGTGACAAATGATATTACGGTTGTTTCAATGTACGGATCTCACAAAATATGCATCCGCATCCGCAACGTCACCCTGCTTTCCCTCGCTTTACATTATATTTTGTTTTCAATCTGCAGCAAAGCAGCAACCTGCCCCCTGAGGAAGATTCCCTGGACGCGGAAGATATCTTCGACCTGGAGGGCATGGACTTCCGCCACAACGTGATCTCAGACCAGGAAGATACCTACGACGACTCAGACGGTAGGATTTTTTCATTTAAAATCGTCAGGTTATGGTTATTTGTCAATAGATGAAAAACCAACCAATTTTGTTAACATGAGAATGGCGATTATTTTCCCAAAATCGTTTTTTCTAATAGCAATTTTTCCATTCGCATTTTTTCCCAAATTACTTTTTACCTAGTTTAGTTTTTTACTAAAGCTTATTTTCAAAGTATCATTTTTTCTCAGTTAGAATCGACACAGAAACAGTGTCGACGGAGCTCCGCTAACGCGGATCTCCTATTTCTACGTTATTTTGGCCCTCCGGGCTGATAAAAAATTAACATAACCTAAACCTACCTACGTTTCTATGTCGATTCTAATGGTGAAAAGATGCTACTTAAATAATATATGCTTTAGTAAAAAACTAAACTGGGTAAAAAGAAATTCGGAAAAAAATGCGAATGGAAAAATTGCTATTAGAAAAAACGATTTTGGGAAAATAATTGCCATCCCTGCTGCTTTTTTGGTTAATCTGTAATTATATTCTGCATTCAAGTTAAATTTTCTTTCACATTATCTCCAAAAATATTGTGTTCGCTTGTTTAGTGATCCATCGTCCAGTAGAAGAAAAAAGTGCTAACAGAGTTAACTAAATATGCAGGAACAATAACATTTTCGGGAGTAGAGAGACTAAGTGAGCAGTTTGTTTCCGCAGAGCCGCCGCGGCGCGAGGAGGGCGTGGGCATCCCGCGCGGCCGCGGCGTGGACCTGGCGCGCTCGCTGCCCATCAGCGTGCCCGTGTTCCCCGGCGACCGCGCGCTGCCCAGGGACCTGGACGACGACGTGAGTGCTCTACCTATACAGCTCTCTTATCTAGCTTTAGAAACTCGTCATCGGGCTATGGGAGATACAATAGCAGTTTGACGTCTTATTGCGACCAGGAAAATGAAAATCCATGTCAACTTTAGCCAGGGGAGGTCCACTCCGCAGTTTAGGTACGCTCCGCTACGCGAGACCCCGCGAAAGGCCCACGGCAAGCAGGTAGCGGTAAAAAGCGACTGCAATATCTAATATGCCTAAACGTGTTTGGAAGTGGACCTTCTGTACTATTACCTGTTCTGAGCTTTAGCGTTCGTAGAGAAATAGCGTTGGTGTCAAATAAAGGTCTCCCATACTCTTTGACGCGGATTCGGGAATAACCTATGTATAGAAGTATACATTTGTAACCTGCTATGTCATACAGAACCGATAACTATTGGCTCTTGATGCTACTACGGCCAATGCATTCTTTCTAGTCTGTGTAGTTGAATGTTTTTTTTAATTGCAGGAGGAGCCGGCGGACATAGCGGCCAGCATCAAGGCGCTGGCGCGCTCGGTGCACGGCGACGTGTTCGAGCTGCCGCGGCCGCGCTTCTCCACCATGATCTAGCCCCGCCCACCCCGCCCCGCCAAGTGAGCCAGCCGCAATTATTCCATTTACAACTACCTTATTCAGTTTTCCACTGTAATGTAAGTAAAATTAAACAAAGACAAGTATAAATGGCAATAACGGCGTAATATAAGAAGTCTAAGGTCTAAGCGAGCAATGCTGTATCGGGATTTCATAACTCCGGACTGTTGATTGAAAAACTAAGCTGGGCCCGCGTAAGTGACACAGACAGTAAACGTTGCTAGATGTCGACGGAATGTTGATATGTCTTCTCCTCTCAGGCGAGAGTAGTTAGGGCAGCGAATACATTATGTTTTTCCAGCATCTTGTTACTAAGTATAGGTTCGCTGTGAGCCCGGCGTTCGATGAACTCTGTCAATTACTATTAAGAATTGTATCTTACACGTACACAAAGCCAGTTGTATTTATTATAGGAGTACACGTGCTCACTAAACTTAATAAAATAACTCTGAATTCTTAATGTTAAATTGCAGTATGCAATGTACTCGAACGATTGTAATAGTGAACCATAATGGACCAGCATCATCCAAACAAACTTTAGCCGCGAAATCCAAGCTCAATAAGCGGTAAACTTAGGGATAGTTGCTTTAAAATTAAGATGTGCAGCTAAACAAGAGGCTATACCTAAAAAACATAAAATTAATGATAGATTTTTTATTGATCATCTGGATTTGAAATAAACTTTTTACCTACTTACCTACTATTTGAAACTAATGGATTTGAATAGGCGTAACGCTTCGAACCTGCATGTCCTTGTAATATGAAAATGCTGTACAATAAATAACATTTTCTACACATTTTATATGTATTTGTATTTTTTTTAAGTAAGTTTTTTTTTCTACTTAAACGACGATGCAGGAACAACTGTCTCGCGCCGGCGACTTGTTAATCTATGTACATAAAATTATATGGAGCAATGTAACTATGAATTGTTAACATCTAAGTCATATCGCTGTTAATAGAGACGAGAGTTTTCTATTATTTTATCTGGTGTTATCTTAATGGTAAGTGAAATGTGTACAAAAATATTAAAATTTGCATTTCTAACTAGTCTTTTAGGGTCATGGATATGTTCTAATTCTAATCATCGATATATAGTTCAGCAATCGTTGCTTATTGGAATCAGAGCGAGCCATTTCAGTGTAGTGCATGAGCGGGAGTACTGGTAGCCTCGAGTGTACCCCAATGGAATTGTCAGTTACTTGATTTTAAACAAAGTATTACGGTAAGATCCGTGTCAAAAGCTTGCATTGCGTATAGAAAATCTACGAATAAATTTTATGCATGTAAATTTAGCTCTGCAATATACAATGAAGAGATCAGTAGTTATACTAAGACACCTATTTGTTATTGCTTTTGACGAAGATATGATAGTGTTTAAAATGCAGTTATTTTTGTACCTGATGTTTTGAATGAAAAGTGGAGTCAGAATTGGGATAGAGACGCTGTAGTTTTGCCATCACTCGTTTGCATGAATTTTCTTATGAAGACGATAGGAGGTTTTTAATTTTAAGTAGTTGTATCTGTATGATCCATGCCGTTTCAGTGTCTTCCATAGCACTGTTCTTTCTAAAGGAACACTGGTGACCGGTGATTATAATTGTGATGTCGATTTCTCAGTCATTTGTTTATTGATTAAGTTTCAACTAATTACATTATTGTTTCATTGGTGTGACGATGTTGAGGAAGGACCTTGATTGTAACGAATATAAGTGATCATGTAATAAAAAATTGACCGTGAAAATAATGTTCTTTATTTCAACCCTTTCATTCACATACGGAACTGACTTTTAAAGGCCAAGGTTTCGATGAATCTAGGGGAAATGAAAAATTCGGCGACATTTAGTTTTCAAGGTGCTGCGCAGGTAGTGTCTTTTTTGTTCACAAAATATACAAAAAATACATTTGTGACTCTTCTGGTGTTGTATACCATGAAGCATATGAAGCGATCTGATCTTAGATATTAAGCCTTTTTAGAAACGGCAAAAAGGTACAGTCCAAAAAGTTGCCAGCTTAAAATTAGGTTTATTGTGACACACGTTGCCATAGCTACGGCGTCACAACAAAGGCGCGCCTCGCAGCAACCTCGTATTTTAAGTTGCTTTTTACTCCAGCTTCAGCATGTTGAGTTCCCGGTATTACAGCGCGTCTAGGGTCGGCACTGACGCCAAACCCCGAACCGCGATGATAGTGGATGATGACGATGACCTGTACGCGGGGTTCAATGACGTGGCTCCCGCTCTGGACACCAGGGCTCTGAGGGAAGACCAGGAGTTCCAGGAATCATTGAAGACAGCTGGCATCGGGAGAAAGGTGCCCAGCAGACTAGGCACAGGGGTACGTGGTTCTTTTGGTAATACTATAGTTTGGAATAACTGCGCAGTGGATTTTTTTTTCTTCGTCTGGTGTCGGGTTTAGAAATAAACCAGAAATTGATATACCATTTATTAGATTTTTGTGTTATGTAGTAGGTATGTATGTCCGCATACAAGTTTTATACACAAATGTAAAAGCTACAGGCATGTGTATATCCCGCTTTTAGCACCTCAATTTCTTTCGTAGGTGACAGGCTAGCAATCTGTCGCTATTATTCTTGGTACAGTCCCCGGCAAATTAAATGGCAAGGTTTTTTGTAGTAAGTTCAACCACCGCTTTTACCTGGAAAAAGCTTATCGAACTTTAAACCTAAAATTTGTGCTAATAGTGCCTACCAGCTGTGAAATATTTGTAGTCATGATTTTGAAACTGTTTCCTGTTCTCTTCCTGCTCCCTTCGGGAATACAGGCGTAATGTGTATACCTATGTATGGATTGTGATGCATATTTACCTGATGCTGATGTCTAAGAATAAGTACCTAGGTAGGTACTTATGTTATTCTTATTAGCGATTAGATTGACGATAAGTTGGCAAACCTTAAACATAAAACTACCGTGAGACGTTAGTGAAATAAACAGATCTACTCACGTTTTTATATCGAGATTAGCTTGATTCACTCTGATGGAGCGGATAGATGCAGTGGCGTAGCTAGGTAGCCAAGGGCCCTGGGGCAAATAAAAAAATGGGGCCCCACACCTATTGTAAACTGATCATTGATT
>BHDV01063371.1:0-27198 GCA_005406045.1 Adoxophyes honmai
AAATAGTTTCCTTATAATTAACGTCTTTGCTATTATTTCATCACTTGTCTTGAAAGATACGTTTATCTCACGTTTGAAATCAATTTTGGCTCAACATGTTGCGGGCTATTCCGTAGCCCTTCATCCTGCCGCGCGAACAGAGCGGTGGCGCACCGTGCTTTTTTGCTGTAGATTAGTCCGAAACACGCCGAGCTAAACTCTATTTAAGACGCAAGTAATCCGTATTTTTCAAGAAGTGAGTTTCAAGGTAGTTTCATGCTCAAAATCATACACTTCTTTAACATACTGTAAGTGTTCTTGTTTTATTTTCAGAGTAACTCCACCAGAAGATTTCCAATCGCCTGAATCGGACCATTCCAGAGATCGCTCTAACTCGTGGTCATTCAAATCGCCGTTCAACGATAAGGCGAAATACAAAGTCGAAGAGGACGTGCTGGCCAACATTAACGTGAAACCGCTGGTCGCCATACACGAGAAGTGGATATTTGAGGCCAACAGGAAGACTGGGCGGTCCATGTCCTTGCCAGATAACAATCGGTAATGATTAGCAATAAAACCTTTCGGCGATTTTCAATCAATTTCTTACACACGTGAAAATAATAATAAGCTAATTATTTTTATCCATAATCTTATCGTGGTTTTGTCGTCAATGTGAATGATATTTTGGATCTTTTTGTCGCCAACGTCCATACCACGTTGAAAACACCGGTTCTCGTCCGATCACCGAAGTTAAGCAACGTCGGGCGCGGTCAGTACTTGGATGGGTGACCGCCTGGGAACACCGCGTGCCGTTGGCCTTTTGCTTTTATAACTTGTTTTTTTTTTAGAAGCCAGACAGCAGCAGTGAAACCGGCTTCTCACTGCGTGGATACACTCCAGAAGTCGCTACCCCAACTTAATGCGAGAAAGACTAGTTGCTTCAAGAATCAACCGCCTTCGCCAGTCAGTGAAAATGGTCAGTCTAAAAATATTACGAACTCACATTTGAAGAATAAGTATTTGGCACGCTTTTGTAAGATGCTGGCATGTGATAAAACAGATGCGGTGGAAGACAATGAATAATTACTAATTATTAACATATGGTATAGGTACCTATAGGTTATTGTTTGGCGGGGCGGGAATCATTGAAGTGCTTCAGTTTATATTTAGTAGACTAAGCACGACGCACTTTTACAGTTAATCGTAAACTTACATAGTTATAAGCAAATATTACTAATATAAGTGGATGAGATCTACAGGCTGTAACAGACTCGCCCCTCACCCGGCGATAATTCTCAGGGGAATACATACGTAGCTCTGAATTATGTCAAGCTTTTTTTTTTCATATTCTACGAACGTACGACACTGAATTCAAATGGATTTTAGAAATGTGACGTGCGTTTGTATTTAGCTATGCCGATATACTTAGAAGGCCTTTTTTCAATAATTTTAAGCTGATTTAATTTGTTTTTGAAGTAGCCCTAATTTTTTTTTGTAAAATATATTGGCTTCTGAGCTACCTGTAATTGCTTATATGTATATGCATCAGTGCAATATCGCCGGGGGATGGAGAGGAAGGTCTGTTACAGCTTGTATGTTAAGCAATAAATGTATGACGCATGGATAAATACTATGAAAACTTAATTTGATTACTTGCTTGAAGATAATGTTAATTCTGATCGTGTCAGCCCTTATCTTAATCACTAACAAAATCGTTGTGTGTTGTTTTTGTGTCTATTATTGATTTATTTTTCTTGCTTGTATATTTTAATCGTCCTACTAATAAAGGTTTAATATAACTTAACTTTTTTATTTTCCATGCTTTCTTTGGATGGTGGTGTAAGTAATAATAATAACTAACATCCAACTAACAATAGTAAACTAAGACGAGACATAATCTAATGAAATGAATTTGAAGAATTGTGTTTATTTTTAGATACATTTTTGCTGTCTTAATAGGTATTTCTTTGGTGTTTTGAGTTGTCCAACTTATATAAATTCAAAATTAATATACCAGAAAGGTAAGTATTCAGTTCAACATCCAACACAGTCGACACTTCTGTCCGTATTCTGCATGGTAGTTATTCAGTTCAACAGCAAACTTCTGTGGTAATTGATTTATTTTTAATTCCAGGGGCCCAATGGGAGCAATTCTGCCAGGCACGCGACAATATAGCGAAAAAAATAAACTTCGCGGCTCGAGACCCGGAACGGTTCCATACTTGGCGAAAAGATGCAGAGAAGGGGTAAGATGATCTCGCAATTCGTAGTAAGATTGTTTATTTTGTTTATGCTGTCGCCAACGTCCATACCACGTTGAAAACACCGGTTCTCGTCCGATCACCGAAGTTAAGCAACGTCGGGCGCGGTCAGTACTTGGATGGGTGACCGCCTGGGAACACCGCCGTGCCGTTGGCTTTTTGCCGCTTTTTACATCAATATATTTGAATACATTACGAATGATTAAATGTTTTCGATTCGATTCAAAACCCCAAATTGATATGTAAACTTTTGCACCTTATTGTCAATGTCATAAAAGGTGTACAGATATTTTTGAACCCTCAGTTTTGCTCATATGAACTCGACTGTACAAAAAAACTGAAAATTAATAAAGAATGTAAAGCTAGTAACATTTTGATAAGAAGTCTTGCTTCTCAACTGTTTTCTTTTTTTTTGACACGTGACATCATCGTGTCATGTTATTTAGTTAGTGATGATAATATTCAGCTGTTTTGTCGCCAACGTCCATACCACGTTGAAAACACCGGTTCTCGTCTGATCACCGAAGTTAAGCAACGTCGGGCGTGGTCAGTACTTGGATGGGTGACCGCCTGGGAACACCACGTGCCGTTGGCTTTTTGCTTTTGAACTTGCTTAATTCGGTTTAGTTAACTCCAATCGCAAACTAGTAAGTAAGATTTGTCCTTTTTTTAGAACAATCACCGACGAAAGCCTCCGTAGAAGCGATACGAAAGTCGATCAAGCGACCGACACGCGCGGCATAGAAGAATTCATCCGCGACCTAATCCGCAAAGAGTTCCAGCACATCTTCCAAGAACTACAGGACGACTCGTCCATAATCTCTCACAGGACCGACGAAATCGTAAACAAGGGGATCGCGAACATCATAGAGAACCTTAACAACAACAATGAACAAAAGATACCGGTCAAGAGTTTCTCCAGGGTCAAAATTAGCGGGAACAATAAACCTCTCCTGCAGATTACCTTCAGTCGCAGTGGGGAGAACAGTTTGCAGGTGCTGGACAATTGTGTGAATGTGACGATTTGCGAGGGCAGTCCGGGGAGAGATAAGAACCAGTCTATAGAAGACAATTTGACGGAAGACGTGCACGTCAATGCGCTGAAGCGGTGCCAGGCTTTCAACGCTTTACAGGTAGGTTCAATAGAGTAACTTAGTAGTTTTGTTACTATTTTTATCGAAAAGTATTCAGATAGGGAAATGGAAAAGTACGTACTTAACA
Organism: Adoxophyes honmai; assembly: GCA_005406045.1. Taxonomy (NCBI): domain Eukaryota; kingdom Metazoa; phylum Arthropoda; class Insecta; order Lepidoptera; family Tortricidae; genus Adoxophyes; species Adoxophyes honmai. Next base: position 3,462 of record BHDV01063371.1, read on the forward strand.
CGTTCCCTGTGCATGCACCATATGTGGTGCATTTCGAGGCACTGATGACACGTGAGTGCGACACATATGATGCACTGCCCTTTGTTAATGCTATGAGCTGATCAAAATCTGCGCGTGTGATCTAGATTCTAGATCATATTCATTTGCTTGCACGTATGATCAAAATAGTAGGTAATAAAGCGTATGGGGTGCCTGGGGACTTATTATTTAATGAAATATTCCGACGCAGATCAATTTAAATAAAAAACTGCACGTGTTGACTAATTTTTTGACTGCCAGCTTCACAGGGAACGTGTTAATTTGAAATCGAACCGAACCGTTTAATTAGGTACATTTTCAGCGGGAATGAAACGTGAAAAGGAGGTGGTGCGTACATACGTAGTTTATTTTTGAATCCACATTATTGACATAGCTGTAGCGCCTCATGTGCCAAGGTGCCAAGTGCTCTCACTGAATTGCTATGGCACACACACCTATTTGCATAGTTTTATAGGTATGTGGGTATGTAGGTAGAGGAATATTAAGCACACAGTTGCAAGTATTGAATACATACATACGTACAATCAAGCCTGTATTCCCAAACGGGGTAGGCAGAGCATACAAAATGCTACATAGACAAAACGATGACTATTTCACGTTTTGTGGCCACTTCTAGGATAAGTATAATTAGTAATTTTCTCGGCCAATTCTGCTTATTATGCATTGTTATCAGTACATTTATGTACTATATGTTTTAGCCACATAACGATAACTCAATCATTATCTACTTATCATTACTTGGCTTTGCGTCGTCACGTAAACTTAAATACGATTAAAATGAGCTTTTCTGTTATTGACCGTTACATTTTAAGGGCCGCTAGAGAGCGATAGAATTGTCTTGCAGTTATTGCAAAAGTCAATTTTCTGAAAGCTAGTAGCGTGTTGACTGACAGTGCCCTTTTTAAAGGTGTTTTTTTGGTTGTCACGTGACATAATTTAGTTAGTGATGTGATGATAATATTCAGCTGTTCTGTCGCCAACGTCCATACCACGTTGAAAACACCGGTTCTCGTCCGATCACCGAAGTTAAGCAACGTCGGGCGCGGTCAGTACTTGGATGGGTGACCGCCTGGGAACACCGCGTGCCGTTGGCCTTTTGCTTCTTTTTGCACCAATATTTGATTATAATACGAATGTTCACGTTCAAACTACTTAATGTTTTAGAGTCGATTCAAAACCCATAAGTTGATAACCACATATTTTTTGTTACTGATTACAGTGAAGACAGTGAAGTATACTTTAGGGCAGCGGTTTTTAACTTATTTGGCTGACGTATCACATTTCAAAAATATTAGAAGCCCGCGACCCGATTAAAAATGAGAAACGTACATTTTTCTATTCGTATCCCTATTATCGCTGGCTCTCTATCTGTACACACTGCAAAACAAATTCGGCCACTGTAATTGGTGTTTCTCAAAAAAGTTGTACCAGTGATTGCGGTGTTTTTTTTTCAAAAAGTCCCCTAGTTTCTGCGATCCATCTCGATATGGCCCGCGACCCAAAGTTAAGAAACGATGCTTTAGGGAATGATAATGCTAACAATTAATAAAAAAGATAAATCTAGTAACGTTTTGATAATAATTAGCCTTGCTTTCATTCCTTTAAGTTTTCTTTTGTTTTGACACGTGATATCATCGTGATAATTAGTTACTCATGAAGTCATGATAATATTCGGCTATTAAGTCGCCAACGTCCATACCACGTTGAAAACACCGGTTCTCGTCCGATCACCGAAGTTAAGCAACGTCGGGCGCGGTCAGTACTTGGATGGGTGACCGCCTGGGAACACCGCGTGCCGTTGGCTTTTTGCTTTTTTAGGGGAGTGTTGAAATTGTGATAGGTGGTATTTTTGTTGCTGTTACGAATAACTACTACGTACAACTACTATGTACGAGTGACGTGTTTTTCAACGATTTCTTACATGTAGAGCTTTTACGTTTTGTGAAGAATTTGTTTGAGATATTTTAACAATTCCTATACGAGTCTACTTGTTAACAGGAAGCCCGCAGCACAGAAGACCTGTACATAGACGACGAGTTATCCACTCAAATGCACGACAATTTCGGCAAAATGAGGCTTATTCCCCTGCACGGTTCTCTTCACGAAATACTGTGTGAGAAGGAAGACGACTGCTGCCTCATTAAGGTCAAGCAAGAGAACGGCTGCGACACCATATACTTCAGATGCGACCACTCGGACACCGAATCTAGGGACGCCATCGACGGATGCGTAAAAGACATGCCACAAGACACAGTCGTTTTTAAACGAAGCATTTCTCTAGTCGAGGAGAGAATCCAACGTATTTTTCCAAGCGACAAAAGAGTTCTCTCACCCTCCGCGCGCAGACGCAAGGACGTCACCAAAATCCGGCCCAAATCTGAAGTTTTTATCCAAAACATGAGTGAAAAACGATTTTTGAGTAACAGCAGCCCGTCTCTCACTATGAAGGACGACGCGGTGGAACTCAACATAGAAAACGTCCTGGCGTACCAAGATTCGTCGTCTGATGAGTGCTTAAAGTGCCAGACGGATGACGATTTCGAGTTTCTTGAACGGAAAATTGAGGAGGATCTGGCCACAAGTAACATAAGCAATTTGTCATCTTTAACTTGTGGATGCCTCGAGAAAATATCCGAGGAAAACCTCTCCGCTGTAAACGAGGATACGACGGATAAGGGCTCGTCATCGGACCCCGGCATATAGCTGTAATTTTCTAATAAAAGATGAACCAAGAGTACAATAGTAACAGTATTAACAGTAAACGTTTCGTACAAAATGACTGCAGTACTGACAAGTGCAAATTTGGTAATCTAGCATAATATTTATTTTTACGTTAAGATCTGCACAATCATGTCTTCATTTTAAAAACTTGCTGGTCTCCATGACAAGTATTGAACGCTAGATGTGTTCTAATGGTTAATTGTTTCATGATTGTTTATTATTACGCGTTCAAGTGTTTTGTATTATTAAATCACCAAAATAATGTTCTGTAATAGAAGTTAATAAATTAAATGGGCACTGGGTTTTGATGAACAGATTGCTTGAATGAAGGCTTCAATAAGCTGCTTAAACAATTGACAGTCATTGTATTTTTTATATTTATATTTTCTTCTATTCAGTTAAAAATAATACCCAAAGTTAGTTAGTTTCTCATCGTACTTATATCAAATTCACAAGAATATATTTTGTAAGTTTTATAGTTTTAATGAAAGGCTATGTGATTTTTAGAATAAGAAGCACGGTACATTCCACTGTTGTGATTTAGAATAATCCCGAAATAATGTTGCCTTTTGAAGGTTCAATATTTAAATTCAGTCTATTTTACTTGTATTTTTAAAAGGTTTTCGCTCGATTTTAGATCCTGTAATTTTTGATTCTAACGTGCTACAGTTCTCTGGAAGAGCCAAAGGTTTAGATCTACTCTTACTAATATACTATTTTGTTGCTATTTGAAGAAGTTTTATCATAGTTCTTATCGTAGGTTGATTTTACAGAAGTTTAGGATAATTTTTAATGTTTCCATTTTACACCAATAAAATCATTTGTTAAAAAATAAAAAAGTTGAGATTTTGCAATTGTTTTATTTATGAAAAATAGAGTATTTGCGTGTAAAATATTTTATAACAAATTTTATACATCGTGTTTGGCTTTGCCATACGTACAGAATAACTAGATGGCACAAGATTGCATAAAAAATACATCATTGCTTCAGCCTCAATAAATAACCAAAATGGAAGACTATTACTTAATATGTTTTGAGTAAGTACTAGCACACATTGGTTCACTTTACTTAAACCAGCTGAATAAACTTAAACAATACAAAGCACAAAGAAATTTTCGCCGTGTAGTCGAAAAAAAAAGTCCACAAATAATTGGAGTCTGTTATTCATTTCATAATGTGTAAAACAATTTTACTTTCAGTTAGACAATGATAGGTATAGTCTCGCACCGTTCTGCTAAACGTACACAGCATATACTTAACAAATTATGTATTGATACGTATTTTCGGTTATAGCGAACATTACTACGTGCATTTGTAGGCTCTTAACTTAGGAGTTCTTAGCGGTAAGTTTGACGAGCACAGATTTGTTCTCGACGTAATTCTTGATGCCGTAAGGTCCGTTTTCACGGCCGAGGCCGGATTGCTTGAACCCGCCGAAAGGCACCTGGTTGCAGAATACGTTGTAATCGTTCACCCACACGGTTCCCGCTCGCAGACTCTGTAATTACGACAATAAATATTACTGCAATACGGCCATGGATTCTTTTTTCAGGAGATTGCCTTTGGAAACCGTACGACTATAGCTCGACACAGTAAGAGTGACCAGTTGCTAGGAATTTTCAACAAATAAGCGAAACAATAAAAGCGTAAGGTTAAGTGTTTTAAAGCTCAGTGCTTAACTTCTTTTATTAAAAAAAGAGTTATGTAATAGTAAATTTTTATCACGATCCGCTTTCATTCACAGTATTCCGAAAATCAGGGTTTTCCTATCTGGTAACCCTAGTCCTAGTGGACGGAAGCATAATACAAGACAATTAGGTAATGTTGCTCCATTGGGAAATCTAAAACTTGTATTCAGATGACAGACCTCAAAAGTAACGGAACGCAGGCAGGATTTTTACCTACACATACATCACGTCGCGCCTTTTCCAAAATGGGGTAGACAGTATACGAAACGTAACTTAGTCAAAACCGTGACTATTTTTCGATTCGCAGCAACTTCTAGCATATTAGATTCAAAGGTACAATAGTGACATGACAGGATGCTAAAGCTAGGTCGCGGAGCACAGCTATATTACTGCACGCGTGCGACAGAGATAGATAGCAGCGGGTCAACGCTCGAATTCCTCTGCACCGCGACCGGCCTTTAGTCTGTCGCTTACAGCATACCTATCCTTAGCCGCCTCTTACGACACAAACGGAAATGAAGAGGTATTCTTCCACACGGCTTTGGTTTGCACAAGGATGTGTACCTGGATGACGTAATTGGCCTTGTCCAGGTCCTTGGTGTAGACGGCGGCGGCCAGCCCGTACTCCGTGTTGTTGGCGCGCTGGATCACCTCGTCCACCTCCGAGAAGCGCAGCACCTGCTGCACCGGCCCGAAGATCTGGAGATAAAAGGATACTATGAATGATACGCAGTTCAAACAAACCAACAAACTCTTCAGGTTTATAATATTGGTGCAGACTAAATGGAGGTACACAAAACGATCATAGATGGCGTTGTTGTCTACATCTTGTTACAAACTTAACTCATACATATGAGAGCAAAGATAGATCTCTCAGATACCTGGGGACCGAATTTCACAGAGTTAGAAGTTGTATTTATGGAACCGATCTTCGAAATTTCGTTAGCGCCATGCAACTATAAGATACCATTTTGATAGTTGATGTGGATAACGTTTCTACAAACGTTCTACTACTCGACGATAGGTAGCGCTGGGGCGCTACAGCTACATAGGTCACGCCTGCATTCCCATATGTGGTAGGAAGAAGACAGGAAAAGCCAAATAGTCTTTGTGACTTATTATAATCAAAAGCGAACATTTCAAACGAGAAACAACTGAAAAGACTGAAGAAAGCGAAGTGTTGAAGTCACCTAAAAAAAAAAATCCGCACATTAAAATCCCGTAGAAAATCATCCAGCTCACCTCAGTCTTGGCGATGTCCATGTCATCCTTGACTTCGCTGAAGACCGTGGGCTGCACGAAGTAGCCCTGGTCGCCGGCGCGCGCGCCGCCCGTCTGCAGCTTGGCGCCCTGCTTCTTGCCTGACTCTATCAGGCTCAGGATCTTGTTCTGTTGCTCGCCGTCGATCTGTAAATAGTTAAAACCACAAATTTTAGGATTCCGTACCGAAAGGGTGAAAACGAGACCCTGTTACTGACTTCGCCATTCGTCTGTCGTGAGGCTATACACGAACGTTAGCAGACTTGAAATTTACACAGATTTTTTTTTATTGCCGCTATAACAACAAGTACTCAAATTAAAATAAGATGACTATTGACGGGGGTTCCCACACGACAATAGTTTTTTTTTTTTTGCTGTTTTTGGTTGTTATACTTACATTAGATGTTATACTTGCCATGGATTGGTTTGAATGTGTTATTAAGGAATAAGCATTTGATTGGTGTGCCATAAATATTTTAATTAGACCGTCACAAAAAGAGTTCTGAAAAACTTTCAAAACTGATTTACCAGTCATACTCAGCATTATACTTATTCGTTATTCTTATTACATCATTACTATTATTGCATTTTAGTCACTTTTACATTAAACAATAATTAAAGTCTAAGTCAGGGGTTCCCAACCTTTTTTTTGTCAAGCCCCCCCGGATCACAAATAATATTTGCATGCCCCCCTACTTTTTTTTCAGTGTTCTCAATAAAACTAGCATTAGGTATTTTAACGACATTTGATTTTGTGTACATTGAATTTTTTTTCTATTGCGTGCCCCCCTGGTTGGGAATTCCTGGTCTAAGTCTACCCACCAACCTATTCTTCCTATGAAAATGTTAACTGACTTACAATGAATGAAACCCAAAATCACCCAACGCAAGGAACTTTAAACTTGGATTAAAACTGTTAAAACTGGTATACCTGTGGTCCGTGGTCGACGTCAGCGCGGAAGGGGTCGCCCACGACGCGCTTCTGCGCGCGCGCCGCCGCCTGCTCCACGAACTGGTCGTAGATTTTGTCTTCCACAAAGGTGCGGGACCCTGGAGCGGACATTTGGAAAGTCGGAATCAGATCGTCCTACAATTTCTGCCTCTTCCACAATATCATGTCCACATTAAATAAGTTATATATTAAGTAATGCAAACTGGGTTAGGAGCTAAAACTATAAAAACCTCGTCCTAAGAATTTTTGTACCTTCACGTTTCGCAGCCACTTCCAGCATAATTTCAGGTTTAAAAACAGAAGAAAGAGGCACAACAATAACAGGTTGCTAACCTATCGCGTAAAATATATACCTTAACCTATTTCATTAGTCGCTTTTCTCTACATCTACGGATGAAATGGGAGTTATCCTAAAACCCTCACGACACATGTATGTATGTATGTTACGCTCACCGGCGGTACAGCACTGGCCCATGTTATAGAAGAGAGCGTGATGTGCCTGCTCGACGGCCGCCCCGACGTCCGCGTCCGCAAAGATGATGTTAGGGGACTTGCCGCCCAGCTCCAGCGTTATCCGCTTCATAGTGTCCGCCGCGCCGCGCTGGATCAGCTTGCCCACCTCCGTGGACCCTGCGATTATAGAAGTACGGTTTTAAATACGACTTACGACAATTTTATACATTTCAGGTATACCTAGTTCCACGGGAGTTGAAGTGAATGATTACACACACAATAACACGAAGAACTGATTGTATAAAAGGGAAATGAACGAAGTGAAGGAGTGAATGTCAAAATCCCGCTGTCATTACAAGTCATTTTCTTGTGTGCATGACCTCAATTCTAGTGGAACTAGCTAAACTTATTGTTGGATGTTTAAAACCTAGCTTCATACAGTATGGCCGAAAATTGACCATAATATTTTAACTAGCAGTCACGTATACGCGTCTAAAAACCCCTCTAAAATATTTCCACAATTTTTTTATTATTGAGCTTCTAAGAGACAAATGTTTCATCGCTTTTCTTATTGTTTGAATCACAACAACGTTTCCGCCGCGTAACAGCAACCACGGTCGAGCACACATCTGTGGTCAGCTAGACGCGCCTCCAACACATTTTTACTGCTCACGAAGGAGCAAGTATAGGAGCTATAATAGTACCATAACACAACACAAGTGAAGTAAAGTTACCGGTGAAGGCGATCTTGTCGACGTTGGGATGCGCGACGAGGGCCGCGCCGGCGTCGCCGAAGCCCGGGACCACGTTCACCACGCCTGCGGGGAACCCGGCTTCCTGAAAAAGAAAAAAAAAATGTGTACGATGTTTCCCCAATACCTTGGTCAGTTGAGTTATAGAGCGACGTCAGCGGCGTGAAGTGCATTCTCCTGAGCGGTACAGAAGGGAACTGGTCCCGAGTAGGAGACGCCTTGTTAGTAGTTACCTGGCTGCACTACAACAACAAGATCAGCTCGGCAACAGAGCGATGTGTGTGCGTAGATTTGGACACGACCATTCAGCCAGGAACAGGAAGCAACTGGTCTTGAGCAGGTCACGCATTCAGTAGCCCCTGAATCCTGACTGGGTCTAAGTAGATGACGTAGTAGCTACCTAGTTCCTTCACATTACCTTGGTTAGCTGAGCGATGTAGAGCGCGGTCAATGGAGTCTGTTCCGCGGGCTTGAGCACGAGGGTGCAGCCGGCCGCCAGCGCCGGGCCCAGCTTCCACGCCGCCATCAGCAGCGGGAAGTTCCATGGTATGATCTGACCGCATACCCCTACCAAGGGACGGACAAATTTTAGTAAAATAGTGATTCGGGTAAAACACCTATTGTATTTATTTAACACCCTATTTCTTTTGTCCGTCTCAGTAATTTTTCCTCTTTGTCTCTCGGTTGGCTCTTTAAGATAATTCTTACGGGATAAGTCCGCCTCTGTACTTTACCATTTCGCTTGCTTTTTTAGGGTTCAGATAATGTATTTCTGTTGCCGCTATAACAACAAATACTAAAATCAAAATAATAATAATAATTAAGGGGGCTCCCATAGGAAAACCGTATTTTTTTTTTGCTGTTTTTGTACGGAACCCTTCGTGCGCGAGTCCGACTCTCACTTGACCGGTTTTTTTTTATGATGCGATAGTATGATTTTTTGGTAGTCGATCTAAAATAGCTTTTTAGTCTACTACCAAATTATACACAAAACATACGTGGGAAAGTCTCTAGTAGAAATCTCTTTCCAGGCAGATGTTATACCCGGGGACCGAAGTCCACAGAGACAGATTTGGAAGTTGTATTTATGCAACCGATCTACGAAACTTCGTTAGCGCGATATAGGACTGTTTAGTTGCTATTCGACGATAGGTGGCGCTAGGCTGCTACACATAATTGTATAAGAATACCGTGTTATCCTAATTTCACACGCCCCGTTGCCCTTTGAGATACTTATAGAAATGATAACTCTATAGTGGCGGTCGCAAAACTTGCAAATCGCCAGATAACCGCCGCGATAATATCAGTCTGTTTACTGGACCTCTGACTTATCTTATTGTTATCATTGTTGATTGTAGATAGTTGTGTCGGTACATTCAACGGTTACGCAATGTTAAATTAATATAGACACAAGATTAAGAGGTTGTTCAGAACATTTCCCTTAACACGTTCGCGCCCGGTGACACAACGTCTGTGACCAAAAAATTTTTACTCCTATGCCAGTGACACATATCTGTGACCATGTTATTCGTACTCCTGACCACCATAATTTCGTCCGGCATAGCTTAAGGGCTCAGTGAAACGCTGCCGGACGCGAACGTGTTAAATCGTCATCTCTTAAAATTTATTTCTGCTTTTTTTCTGTTTTTCTCATGATGGCTACGATCAATCCTGTCACTCCTTGATGTTAAGATCTGGGACACCCTGTATGTACCTATTTTTAAACCGGTCGTCATCCTTATTGCTGTTAGCCCCTCTCACACGCCTAAGCCGTATGCCTTAGGATAGAAATCTAGACTTTAGAAGATATCGGGAAAGACAATGGCCTGCGCACTGCGCGGTATACACAACTCCGTGGCCTAATCTTTTCGCTCCCAATTCGCAATACAAACCGCTACCTATAAATACTAAACATTTTACATGTTATCTTATGTTCACAAACTTATCGCGGCAGTTGAACAAATACGATATGTTACATAACGGATACGGAGATACCAAAACGGATATTAATAGACTAATAGAATGCAGTTTCAGTTAAACTATTCATTCTTCACTTAGTTAACGCCATTGAGTACCTTTCGATAATGAACCTACTTGTGAGTAAGGAAGCGGAGTGTTTTAATCGCTCCGTCTTTATGTTACTTAATTTGGCAAATATATCCATAGATTTGAAGCTAGCACCCGCATGTGTGATGCGGCAGATATCGCATGCCTTAAGAGGAAATGGAGCGGTCACATTTTGTATGGAAACGTAGTCCCCTGATTCCTCGCTGGATATTACCCGTAGAACAATGATTTTTTACATCAACAATCTAATGATATATTAGCATGTTCCTATGTTTTCTTTTTTTTTCTTTATTGAATTATTAAAGGAGATATTAACCTTCAAAAACATGAAAAATTGGCAAGTTTTTTCCGTTGTGTTCAAACCTCTAGAAACCAATTTTAACACAATTATATCAAAATACAAGAACATAGAAACACAGTTATGACATTTCTTAAACATTTAATGAAAAAACATATTTAATCGGTTAAGTTTTGGAGAAGAAATCAAGGGACTACGAAACGTTGTTTTTGAATAATTTTCATAGGTATTTTCGGTCCGAGCTGTAGTTGTTCTTATCGCACTCGACGTCGTCTGGGCAGGTCACGGCGCGACAGCAATAGATTTAGCAAATACCTATTTTTCAATTCCTTCGACCGGCATATCTCCTCTTAACTCCCGCATTGTTAAGCGTTTTCACTGGTCGTTACGCCACGCATACGGGATGCGATTGATTTTCACAGCATATGCCATAGCGCTCGCTTTCGGTTAAACGTATTTTCATTGGTCTGTAAAGCCCGCACGCGGGCTGCGGTAGACATATCGCAGTCATTTATTGTAAAATTCCGCTGTTTACTATTTCACGAAACCGCGAGCGTTTATAAACTGACGACTCCGTTTGTAAATGGCGGAATTCTACAATTTGACTGCAACAGACACACATATTCTGCCTGCAGGGAGTACCCGCATGCGTTAATTACATACGTACATACACACATATTATCACGCCAAGAGGGGTAGGCAGAGCAAATGAATTCAAAAATCCAGTGCCACGTTTAGCAATTTCAGGGTCAACAGATGGTTGAACGTGATATTGCATTGCAGTGACAGGTTGCTAGCCCATCGCTCACAATACACTGACCCTTTCCCAGAGTCGACTCTTACGACACCCACGGGAAGAAAGGGGGAGGTGTTATTCTAACCCGGCACCACACGGGGAATGCGTTAATTAAATCGATCTATTTATCGACCAGTAAACCGACTGTGACAGTACCATTTTTTGCGTGGAAGGTTATTTTATCATTGTACTATCTTTGGCTATAGAACGACGAACAATTATCGCTCATGTCATTAAATTAGCACTATGTGGTCACGTTTTATTTTTAATAGTCATCGTCGACACATCTAGAAAACTTGAGGAAAAAACGGAATGTGACAATTATCAAAGGTGGTGTTTATGCGTTTAAATGACTTGCATATTTTAGTCTGTAGGTACCAATTCCAATATCCATATTTACTATTAAATGTAGCCGTTTAGCTTGGCTAAGCAAACGTGGTTATCGCGTTATTTCAATTTGCATTTGTAGGACATAAACGTTACTGCCATAAAATCCTGCAGTGGCTTTAAGTTAGGCAGAAAGGTAGATATTTACGTTATTAGTTATTACGATACATACATACATACATACATATCCTCACGCCTGTATTCCCAAGAGGGGTAGGCAGAGCACATGGATTCAAAAATCCAGTGCCACGTTTAGCAATTTCAGAGTAATCAGATGATTAAATGTGATATTGCAGTGACAGCATGTGTTATTACGATACATTAAACTCGTTAAAGCGTAGTTTAATAAAATAGTAGTTTTGTAAATCCTATACCTTTAAACGAGCAATTCTTGTATATATATTTATAAATATATACCAGCTATCTCGGAAACGGCTCTAACGATTTTCATGAAAATTTTTATATAGACGAGGATTAGAGTTTTAAGTTTATCTACATAAGTGGTTTTCCCGGGAAAACGCAATTTTCCGAGAAAAAAAAATAAAACCGGGATATGAATTTCTTACTGAATGTATACAGATATTTCGCTAAAGAGCTCAACAGCTCCTATGGAACAGGGGTTAGAACGTGCGCTCTCTGTGCAGGAGCTTCTGGGTTCGATCCCGCGATGTGACTTAAGTTTTTCTTTTTCTTTAAATTTTTTGCTTTTTTTTCAACTGTCCCTATGCCGAATAACTACAACAGATATTTTTAACCGACTTCAAAAAAAGGAGGAGGTTCTCAATTCGACCTATTTTTTTTTTATTTGTATGTTACTCGATATCTCGGAGACCCGTGAACCGATTTTCAAAAATTTTTTTTTTAATCGAAAGGGTATAACTCGAAATCGGTCCCATTGGCACGAAACCAGGATCTGATAATGGAATCTTGGAGAAATCGAGGGAACTCTTCAAATTTTATATGGACATGTACGGCGTTTTCGATAATTTGTTGATGAAGTCAAGAATTTACATTCAGTAAACAGAATACTTTTAAAATGTTGCTATTTTGAAGTCGGTTTTTTTTGTTTCAAATTATTTGGAAAACTATACAGTCATTCAATAATAAAATCATTTCGTAACATTTACCTATTGCCGTTGTGCATGTAGTGCCATCTGTTTTTATGCTGTTAAACCATGGGATAAGATAAGAATCCATAGTAAATAGTGAGCGACGAATCGTAAAAGATGTCGCCACTCACCATCATCGCCGTCATCGCCAGTGAAACTTGAAAATTTCGCAATATTAAATGTATTCATTAATCCTATACCTCTAAACGAGCAATTCTTGTATAGGTATATATTTATTTATTTATTTATTTCTATATACCAGCTATCTCGGAAACGGCTCTAACGATTTTCATGAAAATTTATATTTAGACGAGGTTTAGAGTTTTAAGTTTATCTATATAGGTGATTTTCCCGGGAAAACGCAATTTTCCGAGAAAAAAAAAACCGGGACATGAATTTTTACTTACTTATTGAATAATCCGAGCAAAGCTCGGTCACACAGCTAGTCCCTTGATTATTACTACAGTCGAGTTCATAAATATATGAGCAGACAAATGCCAAATATGTGAATTTTTGCACCTTATTGTCAATGTCATAAAGGTGTACAGATACAGATATTTTTGAACCCTCAGTTTTGCTCATAAATTAATGAACTCTACTGTACTTGGCATCAAACGGCAGCTACGATTTTAGAGAAAGAGAGAGATAGTAAAATTCGCGGTAATTCATCGGTTTCATGGAGGAAAGCGATCTAGATATGAAGTGCTTTCGTGTAAACTGTATTACGATTGTGAGAGCATTTTTAGAGCTTGCGCAAATACAATTTTTAGTAGAGATAAGTAATTTGTTCAATTTGGTTTAAATGTCAAAATTCAAATACATATCTATGTATAGATATGGGCTTTGGTTGCGATGACGTTACGTGAAACCAAATGTATCACATTCAATTTCAAAGCGAGATTAGGTTTTAACAGTCAAATTGAAACCGATGTTTATTTTTAGTGCTTTAGACAAAAGCCCTGCAACTTGTTCGAGAATTTAAATGTGTGGCTGAAAACACAGTATTAGGTGCAGCGCAGACGACAGACTTTTTTTGCATGGATTGTATGCATTGTGCGCCGGACTTGCGCGTCGTGTGTTTACTCCACAATTCCATAGGTTCTATTTTCAGACTGAAAAGTCCGTCGGTTAGTCTGTCCTCTGCACAGGGCCTTAGCGTTAAGGGCTTGTACACAAAACCGCGATGCGACACCGCAAATTCGCGAAATCCCGGCAATTTGTGTGGTTAGTTGAGTAGCGAGTTTGCAGGTTTTGTGTACAAGCCCTAAGCGACGATTGGTGTCTCTTTCTCACCAAACTGAGTCTGTAACTCACCCACTGGCTCGGGGCGTGTGTAAGCGAAGTAGTTCCCATCAGCTGGCAGCGTGTACCCGTGGTTCTTGTCGGCCCAGCCCGCGTAGTAGCGCAGGCTCTTAACGGACGCGGCCACGTCGTGGAAGTAGCTGCACTGGTAGGGCTTGCCGTTGTCCAGGGTCTCCAGGCTCTGTTGGAAGGGACGAGGGTTAACCTTTTGACCGCCAAAGACGCCATATCACGTCATCGCAAGTCAGTGCCCGTGACGCCACGACGTTATATGGCGCGTCGAAGTTATTGCGAAAGAACTGAAATATAAAACGCTTCAACATTTTTTCTCGGTTTACTTTATTTATAGGTAGTGTAAGTTATTTTATACCTAATTTAAATAAAATAATACAGCACCATTTGGAAAAAAAAAAGCATTATCTAAGAGCCGACTGACTGCTTTGGCGTTAGGAGCACAGCATTTCACTTCGCGCCTTGGCAGTCAAAAGATAAAGCCAAAGATACACTAGGGGACATATGTCCCACGACATGTCAAGCGAAGCCGGCCGATTTCGCCTTACATATCTGGCGACATAGCGCGAATTATTGTGTCGTATTGTCACGTGTCCCGCGATGTTGCCAGACATGTCCAGCAACGTCGCGCTACTTCACCCGACGTTGCCGGGGACACGTGTCGTGGGACATTTGTCCCCTAGTGTATCCTTGGCTTAACTCGATCAGTGGACCTCTCCGCAGTTTAGGTACCGGTGAGATCTCGTGATAGGTACGCGGCAAGCAGGTAACGGTAAAGGCCGGTCGCAGAACACAGCGGAATTCGAGCTTTGACCCGCTGCTATCTATCTCTGTCGCACGTGCTCAAGTGCGAGCGTGAGGGCAATATTACTGCACGCGACAAGGACAGATAGCAGCGAGTCAGCGGTCTAATTTCGCTGTGCTCCGCGACCGGCCTTTAGCAAGAGACAACATTATTTTTATGCCTTGTTTTTATTTTTTGTTCTTGTTCGGGAGTGAATCTTCTGGACATTGTTCTATTATCTATTCTGTCTGGTGGTCTATGGCTGTAATTGTCGAATCTGCGTCCAGTCAATTGCATAAATAGGTGAAGCGGCAATCAGGCTTCGTCGTCTTTTCACTAGACTAAACTGACTCAGTCTTTCAGTTCACAAATTCGCAGAATTTTGGTAATCTTTACTAATCTATTCTAATATTATAAGGCTGAAAAGTTTGTTTGTTTGTTTGAACGCACTAATCTCAGGAACTACTGGTTCGAATTGAAAAATTATTTTTGTGTTGGATAGACCATTTATCGAGAAAGGTTTTAGGCTATATAAGATCACGTTGCGACCAATAGGACCGAAGAAACAGAAATAGTATCACTATTCCACGCATACGGAGTCGCAGGCACAGCTGGTGGATACATATCAGGAGATTGTGAGATATTTCTTTGTAAATAAATTATTAAAGTACACTTACAGCAATGTAGGCAGCATCTCTCTCAATCAGGCTGGCCAGTTTGTTGATGAGGACGCCTCGTTGCGACGCGTCCATGCGCCTCCATTGCGAACCCAGCCTAGTCACAAATAAATTAAAATATGTAGTCATGATTTTTAAGTTTGTACTAAAAACTAATAGTATAGTTCTTTCATTTTAGTTTTAGTTTACTTTCCAAGTCATACTCATATAGTGATTTTTTGGTACAGTTCTTGAAATCAAACTTTGCAAGATTTTAAGTAAGTACACTACATTTTACAGTCATGGTACACAATTTAGTAATAATTGAATTATCTTTGTTTTGTATGTTTAGTTAACTACAATAATCTTATTAGATTTTTTTTAACTTGACATCTGAACTGTATTTTTAATTTCCTAATCCTAATAGGAATCACAAATAATGTAACAAATTAACAGATTGCTTTTATTGAAATATCTGCCTTATGGGGCCTAAAATAAACAACAGCCAGCTGCAACAACCAATTAGTTTCAGCATCCAAAAAGTTTTAACCAGTCTCTCTTAATTCTAAATATTCCAGTCAGAGTATTCACAGCATTAATCTTACTTGAAAGCATCATTGGCAGCTTGAACAGCCTGGTCGACATCCGACTTGTTAGCTTGCTGGATGTCTGCAATGGCATTGCCATTGGCAGGGTTAGCCGTCTGGAAGGTCTTGCCATCCGAGGACTTTAGCCACTCATTGTTTATGAACAGCTGCAAGCATAATGTTGGATTAGAAACGGAACTGATAATTGTATTGTAAATTATTTTCTAATTGGAAGTACTAGTTTTTTAAGGAAAATTAAATTAGTTTAAAACCTAAAACTTATGTCTGTTTATTATAGGTAATGTTTTATTACATTTCAACAAAAAACTAACATACAAATACTAATCTAATCAGAAGATGAGTTTACATTTTCATAGATATGTGTATCTATTTTTGCATTTTCCTGAACATGAAATTTTGATTTACATGCTATTTGGATCATTTTACCATTTTATGTATTTGTCAAAGATGATTTATTTGTAAAAAAAAATATTCAATTTGTGAAAACTTACTAATCTGTATTGTTATGATATGAAACAATATTATCTTTCTCCTTTTTTCTTCGCGTTTTTCTATTTCCTCCTGAATTTGTGCGGTGTTGTCTGTATTCTGGATAGTGTAGGTAAACTTGTAGGTTTATGTATTTGAAAGTAGTATATTTATTTTTGTATGTATTATAGTCTATTATGTATTATTATAATGTGTATTTTATGTACTTGCATATGTATGTATGTCTAGATTTATTGTAGTATGTAAATTATAATACATATATTTAATTATTTAGGTTAAAGGCATTTTATTTTATTTCTTTCTCAACTTTCATTGTGTGTCTACTCTAATTTCATATGTTTTGTCAATCGCTTGAAGGTCAGCAGGAAGAGATCCCCTTAGGGATATGTTCGCCTTTGTACTTGTGTTTTGTTTTATACTTGTTATTTTGTCATGTGTTTATTTTGTACAATAAAGAGTTACATACATACATACATTATCGCCAAAATGACATGCACTCGACAGTTTTATGGTTCTTAAATTCTTCAGTCGTAATTTTATAATTATCTAGCATTTTGCATCCATAAAACCGAGGTAATTCTACTAATAGCAACTCAGTGAAACAAGTAGGCAAACCAGGTGGCCTTCAAATTTATTAATCCATGGTGTTCTACGGTAAGCTTTATTTAAAAAAAAAGAAACTCACACCAGTGTAAAGGATTTCCGGGTTTGTGTGCGGAGCCGGTGCGGCAGCTGACGAGATTTTCGCTCTTTGTGCAACCGCTTTGCTAATGTTTCGAAACATTTTGTAAATGCAATTTACCGCAGTATCCTTCTCACCACGCAAGCCGGCCGGCAACTAAATAAAACTAGCCAAGCCAGTCACGTACGAAACGAAAACGTACATACAATATCGTTGATTACGAAATAAAAGCACTGCATAAATGCCTATCAGTAGGTATTTCGCTAGGTATTTCGTATTTCGTATGTTGTTGACATTTGACATTATAACTTCCTTACCAGTGTAAAAAAAGTTTCACTTCAAATTTGAATGCCTTATAGTTATTGTTTTATGTCCTACTGCAATGAAATGATAAAACGAATATATTCATTTAATATTTTACTCTACTCTTCAAAGCTGCACATCAAATAAATACTAAATTGCTTCTGAACAATTACTGGATAATTATTGTATTACCAGACTATTCCTCAAATATAGAAAAAAACGCTTGTGAACTGTCGTTTCATCTCAATTGTCAATCGTATCGTATGTCAAATGTCAAATCAAATAATCAAAATCAGCAAATCAGCGAGAAAAGTTCTGTTCTGCTCCTCGTTGAGAGAAAGAAGAATAACTTTTATTTTAGTTAATTAAAATAGTTCCTTAGATTTTATGGTTACAGTTACATAAAATGGAAAGCTATATTGCTAGCTTATGTGACAAGGTGGAAGAGAAATGTTTGAAGCATATAATGGCTTTAGATCAAACCATAACATTGAACTTACAAACTGCTTCAATTGAAACGAGGCAAGTATTGTGCAAGATAATCTTTAATAAAGTCCAAGGGGCAACATGTGATAAGTTTTTTTTTTCAATTTCAATGAATATTTTTTTCTGCCCTCTAAATATTGAGTTAACTATAAACCTAAGTTGAAAACAAAATTAAAACTTTTTCCTAATATTTAAAAGATATAATTTTAATACAAATTCGTGGGATAAAAATTGACAGTGAGTATACGGAATTAATGAAGGTTTTTTTTTCCAGGCCAGCAAAATCTAATGGACTCTGGTGTTTCACTCTTCTGCCAGTAATTTTATTTGTGTACAGCCAAATGTATGACATGCCCCAGCTCTATAGGCTTGCGACTTACCTTTCCATCAGCCTGTCATGTTATTGCATACTGTTCATATTATTTATGTCTGTATCCAGCTTAGTGTTGAAAGAGCCTCTGTGGGGAGGTTGCCTACAATCTGGACTTATAGGCAGTTTGTTAGTGTACTACTGTGTTAAACAAGGTATGTTTTTCTAGAGGAACAAGCTAAAGAATTTTATTGTGATGATAATTCTTGATCATTTTGTCATGCTCTAGAAAAATACACATCACACAACGCTGGTTACAAAAGTCTACTACACTCTAATCAATGTCTTTTCTAATATGGACAACAGAAAAACTTTGTGTCATATTTTGCAGATGTTCAGTTAACATTTTGATAAATTTAGATGAGATATTATTTTTATTTACATGTAGTTGATAAGTGTAATTATTCAAAAGTGTCTAAATAGACATATGCAGGTCTGGCAAAGTAACACTGAAGCTTTCTTTACCTTTTCAGATTTATTGTTTGCTGTAATTTACACATTGCCACCAACATTTATTTTCAATGAAATACTCAGAAGATCACTGTCATATCCAAGGACATTCACTATAGGGGAAGCAATGGTTGTGGCACAAGCCTTTGTGATATCCAGTACTGTTGTGGTGGCCAAGTATACTTGGTACTTAAGTGGTGAAGTTAGGATGGACCTAATCAATGTTGCTATTGCTGTAAGTTTATGTTTATTTACTGTAAATTTTTAAGTATTGTTTGACCAAAAAAGAGTAGAAGTTAAATGAGGACAGCAATTTCTTAATAAACATCACTTTGTGTCATAAGTTACTGGAGTATGGCAACAATATACATATAAAAAAGAACTAAAATTTTTCATACAAATTGTTGCCATACTTGAGCTACATAATGTTAAAAAGTGTTTGTGAGGAAAGTGGCGCCCTCATTTAATTTCTACTCTTTTGGAAGACTACACTAAATTCAGTCCCATAGATAAGTAAATAAAAACAATATAGGAATGGCTTAAAATAACAACAATAAAGTGTTAATGTGTTAAGAAAAACCAATGACTGAAAAACTAAAATGGAAAGAGAGAAAGCCAAGAGAAAACAACTCATCAAAAATACTAACAAGAATGTAGAGTAGATTATATCTTGCCAGTTTAAATATTGTTATTGTTACTATAACAAGAATGTTTTAAAAGTGTAACTTACTTATAATATTCAAATCTCTTTGTCAAAATAATTAGCCAATATCTTTTATTACAAACAACACAACTGTACACCAAATTAGCCAATGAATGAGTGGAAGTTAAAAAAAAGAACATTGATACCAGGTGTTAAATTATTGGGTGCTTTCAGACAGTGTTATCAACAGTGGGATTCATTGTTACAGCTCTGTGTCATTTGAAACAAGAGCAGAGAACAATTGTGGTCCTTGGAGTGATTATTGGAGCATCAGCAGCGATGTGGTTGTTAGAGCTGCATTTGTTGCTTGGATGGGACTGTTTGCCAAGGCTCTTAAATTTTCTATTCATGGATGATACAAGGGTAAGTTGTAAATACGGATATTCAGTAGGTGATTTGTGTGGTGTAGGATTTAAAATTACATGACTCAATTTGACGTCACGACGAAATTTTCGGAAACTAATAAGAGAAATTTGCTGTAATATCAGTTTCTTCTGTACGTATTTGTGTTTCGTGCTTTGTTTCTGAAATTTATAAAAGGAATCCCTTTAGTGAAGTACTAGATTTAACTGAAATGTCGTTAATCTACAGTTCAGTTGGTACTTCCAAATTTTACTTTCGAACATATGTGTTGCAGCGCATTGTTGTTACGCGGTATCATCATATAAATAAGTTAACTGTGGTAAGGTCATTAATCAGATATGGTATTCATTTTCAGAGGAAGCTCATAGGTTTCTGGTTGTTGCTAGTGATCGTGGCTATATTCGCGCTGTACGCGCGCACAAGAATGGCCGTCAAGGCGACGACGACCACCCGTAAAGCGTTTCACGTCGTAGCGGCGCTGGTTTTCGCGTCGGGCGTGCTGTACGACGTCAGCCTTATGAAGTTAGCCGCGGGTGTTGGCCTCGGATTGGTTATTTTAATTGAGGTGTGTATAATGTCGTCCACATAGAAATACTTGAGTACAAAATACAAGCTCTCTGGTTTTGTTTTTATTTGCATACTGATATTTTTAAATGAAAATTATGACGGGACTACTTAAGAGGGAAGAAAACTGATAACTCTCGTCTATTCTACTGTACTTATTTTATTTTTTATTTCTATTTTTCAGGCTCTACGAAAATCTAACATTGAACCGATTTCATCAGTTCTTCAGTCAGCGTTCCTCATATACAGTGACGAGAAAGTAAGTCGCTTTTATCTCTGACTTTATCCTTAACGAAAGTTTGATTTTCCTGTCCATAACTTTTATACTTAGCTATTACAAGATCATAACAAAAATTAGACATCTGTGATCATGATCACAGTGCTAATAATATTACCTACTAAGGCCGTTGATTTGTACCTATTAAGGCATGAAAAAAATGAAGGCGTTTTGTGTAGTAATGGTTTTTTAAATTAAAAGAAAAAATGGGGACACTAAATATAATTTATTCTCAAAATGGACAGTAGAATAACTTTGGGAACCCCCTAACGTATTCGGTTGTTTGTCAGGACTGCGGCGCGTTCGCGATGACTCCCCTCTACCTATACGTGGGTCTGGCGGGCCCGCTGTGGCTGGCGCCCGCGGCGGCCGGCGCGCTGCCGCGGCTGGCCGGCGTGCTCGCGGCCGGCGTCGGCGACTCCGCCGCCAGCTGGCTCGGCTCGCGGTACGGCGCGTGGCGGTGGCCCGGTCAGTACCCATTCATATGATGTGTCACCGGAAAATAACAAGATCCGTAGGTTTTTTTCTAAGAAAATTATAAACTTCCGTAAGATTCTAAGCGAGAGGCAAATTGTATTATTTTACGGCCACATTTTCGTAAACTTATCATCAGGGCCCGTAACCTTCATGCCGTTGACACAAAAATGACGTCACGCTCCTTAAAGGATGATCCCAAATAGTTTGATTGTAAATTATTAATCATTAGTGGTCAATCATTATAATCATGTACAAATGAATGGAATAAATTATACCTACTTGATACGTGAAACGTAAATAAAACTATTTGATTTGTTTTATACTTACATACATTTTATTAAATGGTATTGTTACCACAGTTCAGTAATTACGTAGAAAACAGAGTTCCTCTCTAACGCCACCCCATCATCCTTCATGCATTAATTCCCATGCAAAAAAAATCTAAGTCATCTTCGCGTTTATACGTAATGCGATATTCATAAAATTCCTTTTGTTTTGTAATCGTATTTTTGTTTGTTATGTATGTCACAAAAATAAAATTACAAAATCAAAAACATGATGAAAATGTTTGACGACTAATGATTAATGATTTTAATCAAATTATTTGGGATCACCCTTTAAGGAGCGTGACGTCAATTTTGCGTCAGCGGCATGAAAATTACGGGCCCTGGTCATCACTGATGATTTCGTTAAGTACTACATAACTTTTAAAGATGACTTTAACACGTTCGACTCTGGCAGCGTTTCACTGAGCCCTTAAGCTATGCCGGGGGAAATTATCGTGGTCAGGAGTACGAATAACATGGTCACAGATACGTGTCATTGGCATTGGCATAGGAGTAAGATTTTTTGATCACAGACGTTGTGTCAACGGCGTCGAACGTGTTAAACAGTAACCACTTCTGATTCTAACGAAATTTTAAGTTTAATAACAGATGGAAGAGGTATAACAATTATAGTGACAGGTTAAGCCTGTCGCCTAAAGCGTATTTTAACCACTAAAAAGTGGCTCGTAAACGTTAAACAGTTTCATGGTTTTGTCTATGTCACTTTTCATGTAGGTACTCTGTCTACCTCATTTGGGAACAGACGTGTTTGTGTTTTATGTTATTTTATGACTTAAAATAATTGTGTAAAATAAAATAAATGTAAGTATTTACTATATGCAAAATGCCCAACATCATAGGTACTGGTTTTTTTTCAGGCGGCAACAGAACAGTCGAAGGAACTTTGTTTAACATCTTGTCACAAATTGTAACGGTCTACGGACTCATACTGTTTGGTAAGTAACCCTCACAAATTTACACATTTTGTAACAGTAAGCCCCCGTTCCCACCGCGTCGGGCGCCCGCACGATTTTTAATCGGGTGTCGTAGCCGCAGTACATTTTATATGGAGCTGTTCACACACGAACGACACGTCGACGTGTCTAAGATGACTTATAAAGCCCGAACAATTTGTCACATTAATATTATGCGACCATTTTAAAAAAGTACTTTTTCATTCCAGGTTTCATAGACCGAGAACACGCGTTATTCCGCACGGCGGTGGCTGCCACGGTGTCAGGCCTAGTGGAGGCCAGGACGGAGCAAGTGGACAACCTGATACTGCCGCTAGTCACTCTCATTGCGTTTCAGGCCACCCAACTAGTATGTTAGGGCTGTCACATTCTAGCTAGAAGATTCATCAAATGATAGTCTTTTTGGCCATATTAAGCTGGCTAGACTTCATGGACGCCTTATCAGTCGCCAAATACAGTGATTAATGAGATAAAAAAACCGGGCAAGAGCGTGTCGGGCACGCACATGATAGGGTACCGTAGCTAGCTAAATTTCATTTTGCGATTTACTCCATACATTTTTTTCGGAGGACTGTAACTACATACGTTGGTCGAGTTGTATAAAAATAACTATCAATAACTATAACCAACATCAATTAAAAATTTAAAAAAAAAACCCCGACGAGCCTCAACGGGATGGCTTTACTGAACGTGTAACATTCTCATCTCACCTAACAAATGACCTGATGACCTTGAAGACCTGAACCGATTTCCACCAAACATAGCTAAGAACACTCTCGACGGATATAGCTTTCGACCAAAAAAAAAACCGCATTAAAATCGAATCATCCGTTTGGGAGCTACGATGCCACAGACAGACACACACATTTACACACACGCGCGCACACACACACACACACACACACACACACAGACAAGTCAAACTTATAACACCCCGTCGTTTTTGCGTCGGGGGTTAATGATACAGAGTCCGCTATAATTTTATTTGAAAGTACTTACTTTGAGGTATATGGCACTATTTTTTTTCAGAATTATTTTAATTTTAGATTATCTCAAGACTGGGGGGTTTGATCTACATAGTTTAAAAGCAGTTATTGACATGACGAAACCATAAGGGTTCCTTGTTCCTTGTGGACTACGGAACCCTAAAAAGTACGATACATTTCGTTAGTAGAAAACAGATCAAAGGGTATTTATTGCCTGGCCAGGAAATTAATAAATCCGACTCTGTTGTGAAAAATCGATTGAACTGATTTCTTGTACTGGTAACACTGTTCAAATGTCATCAGTCTGTAGCTTTCACTTCACAACTTAATTTGCCGAATTTAAGTACCTAAACCGGTCGGACAGAAGCGCCGTGTAGTGAGTCTGTTCATTTTGTAGGTTAT
>BHDV01063372.1:0-16242 GCA_005406045.1 Adoxophyes honmai
CAACCGCGACTGTTCGAGGCACGAAAAAAAACGGTGTTACAAGTTGAGGCAAGAAAACATACAAAAATTTCAATGTGTGAACTTGCCTACTTTGGTGTTATTTATTTTTAATTTTTTGTAACAAATTTAACTAGGTAGGTACTTACGCAAAAAATAGGGCTGGTAGACTAGGCGTAATTGTGTGTAAAAAGATTACACTTTTATCCCTTTTTTCATATATGAAAAGTTGGTTTGAATCAGCCCTTACAGTGTTGTTGTCACAGCTATTGATTACATAATTTTATTAACATCCTTCAAAATTTCCTCCGACCTTTGTACAATATGTAAGTCATGGTGTAACGTATTACCAACGCACTAAATAACGGTAAAAAATATTCAGGTTAAGTGGGATGTAGGCACTTACCAAATATTCCATTGCGCTATCAGTTTTTGTAGTCTAAATGCTGGGCAAACCCAGGTAATGACAATAGTGCTAGTCATGAGAACGTAAACACGGGCTATGGTCAAAGTCTAATCTGTCAAAAAACCGTCAGTGTCCAGTCTAACTCGGACCGCGGGTTCCGTAGATACTCGAAAAACGGACTTTCGCCCAAACTTATATCGACATAGATGACTATTTACTTCGTATGTACTTCGCGTGTCAAAAAGGAGCCAAAAAGGAAAGCAATGATCTTTCTTTGCGCGAATTCATTTAGTCTTATACTATTTAGGTTAGGTCGGATAGCGATTAATTCACAACTTCTATCCCACGGGAACTATGCATTTTTCCGGGATGAAAAATTTGCCACATGTTTTTTCTAATGTGTCAGTTTCCTGCATACCAAATATGATCAAAATTGCCCCAGCTGTTTGTGCATGAAGATTATTGTTCTTTTAAGATACGGAACCCTAACAAAAACAGTAATTCTGCGAAGCACGAGGATTACGAGAGCGGGCGGCCATTGTTTCAAATAATTGAAATCAACTTCGTAATGGAGCTTTCCATAGGATATCATGTCTTCAAGGAAGTAAGGTAGGCAGATTGATTTGTAAAAACTGTCAGTTGAATTTTGATGGCAAGTAGAATGATGTCGCCTTATTTCATTGTGTTTCTTGGCAGATGTTAGTAGGTACAATAGCACCTCTCCAATTCTTCAGCGGATGTCGTAAGAGGCGACTAAGAAGATAGGTTATGATTTATTTTAGACTTACCTTAGGTATGATTTAAGCCATAGGCTGGCCACCTGCCACTATGGTACCTTTGAACTTAAAAACTAGTGTCCGACCGAAATTTCGGTTTCGGTTTCGGTTTCGGCCAGTTTCGGCCAAAAAATCAAGTTTCGGCCGGAGTTTCGGTTTCGGCCAAAAACGGCCGATCCTTTCGGCCGCGCCGAAACTTACAACATTGTACATTCGGGTCGCGCTCGGCTAACGTCGCGTCGGGCGCGCTCGGCACAGCTGGCAATCATGTTGTGTTTGTTTAATAAGTATGACAAAAACACTGTTTTTATTTTTAATTAGATAATTAGTTATAAAAAAGAAAAAGTATAAGTATAGATTTGTTACTATATTATACTTGTTGATTTGTTATCATGACCTATGTTATGCACCTTACATAATAAAAAAAGGTTCGCTAAAATGATTATCAAAGATGATCGATTTGTTGAAAATTTTCGGATAACTCACGTTTAAATAAATCTACTTTAGCTCGACATGTTTCGGGGTAATTCGTAGCCCTTCATCATCTTCATCTTCATAATATGGAGGGAATCGAGTTGTGTCTGAAAAGTGGATATTTGGTTTGGCGCGGTAAATATTATTTGCAAATTGATGGAGTGGCCATGGGTTCACCGATAGCTCCTGTCACTGCCAATATTTTTATGGAGTGGTTGAAGGATAAAGCCTTAAACAACGCTCCTGTGGTTCCTAGATATTGGTGGCGATACGTGGATGACATTTTTGCCATTGTGTCAAGAGATAGTTTGTCACAATTTACCAACTACCTTAACACGGTGCACGATAAGGTTAAGTTCTCAGTGGAGATGGAATTCTGGATGTTTTGGTTATGCGTAGACCTTGTGGGAGGCTGGAAACCACGGTATATCGTAAGCCAAATCATACTGATCGTTACTTGAGCGCAGATTCACACCACCATCCGTGTCATTTATCTTCTTTGCCCAGAACCTTGATAAATCACGCCTAGATGAAGCCGCGGCTGCTAGATGAAGGGCTACGAATTAGCCCGAAACATTTCGAGCTAAACTCGATTTATAAAACGTGAGTTATCCGAAAATTTTCAACATGAGTGATTCTCACGGTAGTTTAATGTTCAACGCTAACGCTAACTTCTAAAATAAGGGTATGATAAAACTAAAAAAAAATGTGAAGGAAAAAAAATTGAACTAGGTCTAGTATTCGCTTTAAACTCATTTCGCTTTTAATTTACTTACCTAGTCAATGGTGCGAAACCATTAGTGCGTGAGTCCGACTCGCACTTGACCTTTTTTTCTTTTTTTTTTATATAAAATTGGGACACCAATTTCGTGTCCTAATTAATACAGGATAAAATGCACCAAATTTCAGTAATTTATGGAACTTTATATTTGACCACGTGAGTTTCGGTTTCGGTTTCGGTTTCGGCCGAAACTGAAGCCACTGCCGAACATTCGGTTTCGGTTTCGGTTTCGGCCGCAAAACCAGTTTCGGTCGGACACTAATTAAAAACTTAAAAAATAAGCTAGAATCGGCTGCCCTACGAAATATACAATAATCAAAGTTAAGACTATGTTACGATTTGTATGCTCTGGCTACCTCATTTGGGAATACAGAAGACTTGACGTATGATGTAAAATTCTGTAAGCAGGCTACTGTAGATGTACAGTCGACCAAGAAATTGTTCTACCCCCTCAAGATCGATATTCATTTGAACCTTATGAAACAACAAGGTCGATTTCCCCTCGCCATAATATTGTGACAGTGACAATGTCAACCTTGTGATAATTTTGATCTCACAGAAACTTTTGTCAAAAGTGGTAGACCACTTTCTTGGTCGACCGTACTGCAGGCTAGAAACCTGTCACTATTGTACCTCTTAACTGCAAACCTAAATTATATGCTACAAGTGTTGAAAATGGTTCGGATAACTCACTTTAATAAAATCGAGTTTAGCTTCGCGCGACGAGAGCGGAGGCGCGCAGTTCGCGTTTGGCAGCAGCAGCTGCCGCGGCTTCTAGATGAAGGGCTACGAATTAGTCCGAAACATGTCGAGCTAAACTCGATTTTTTAACGTGAGTTATCCGAACAATTTTCAACATGAGTGAGTCTCACGGTAGTTTAATAATTAATATGCTACAAGTAGCTACGGATCGTGAATTGTCATAATTTACACTATGTAGCCTTGTGAGCTCTGCTAACCCCATAAGGGAAAACAAGCGTGACGTATGCTATGTACAAAATTCTGTAAGCATGCCATAACTGTGTTAAAAATACCGCATCATACTCTAAATTTTAACGCCTGCCTTTTTTGATACTGACGCATGAATTTTTATTCGTATCACTCTAGACGGTATTTCTAGTTTGCGGAAAACCCATTAGTAATCTACCTTAAAATGAAGTAGGCTAACCGTTTAGGGCTGTTTAGGGGGCCATGACAAGCGCCTTGTCGATTTGTTAACACCTTCGTCATTTTTCGTCACTGGCTCGTGACCAGACTGAAGCGATGAGTCAAAGTGTACAGAAGATTTATGATACAGTTTACAACGATATAAAAGTACGCATTCCTGTCTTATTACTTGCTTTCATGGTGCATTGTTTTCTTTAGGATTTGGGTGTGACGTTGTCGGACGTCATGGGTGAACGCAAATAAGCGTATAGTGTCGCAAGTTGAGTCAGTGCTAGGCATTATTTGTTCGCCACTTCGGTAAAAAAAGTCACATTAAATGAGTCCGCCACGTGCTGCTTTAGATGACCACAACAGTGTAAAAAACGTATATCGGCCACATTCGAAGGCTGTTACGGCCGGACTAGGTGATGGCGGTTGGCTGACATCCTTTTTTCCATCCTCCTCTAAAACCACATGATGAACTCCTTTATGTCCAGTTGTGTGGACAGTCTGGGTACCCTTAGGAACACGTAATACGGTTTGCCCAATGGCTGCCCCGGAGTGGGGCCTCTCCTTGGTGGCACCGCGCAATACGAGCTCGGCATTCCTTGCCCTTCCCCACTGGTGTCCACCCGAGGGTAGTACTCAGTCCGAGATTGCCTCTCTCACTGCGAGCCCTTAAAAAAGCTCGCTAGCCGGCGTCCCCTGAGCGTCACCGCCTTGGATTAGTAGGCCCCCCATCATGTAGGATATAAGCCAACGGTGAATAGGTAAACCGTTGTTGCGACACGAGTTCTACCTACCTGTTCTACGCTGGGCTACCTGGCGCGGGCTCGCCGATATCACTTCCTCTCTGAAAGCAGAGAAGTCGGTGGACTGCCACAGCCAATAAAGAACGAAGTTCGTTGGTCGAAGCAATTTGGAACATAAGGTGAGTGTCACTACCTAATTCCCACTTAAGCGTACTTTCTACTTAAAGCTGAAAAATTATGTAGTAGGTAGTGTAGATTTCTAGCTAATCTACCCATTGACACAATCGGTTCGTGAGTAAGATTATGACTAAGGGGCTGTGCAGCATTATTATCTGAATCGTAATGAATGACATAATGGTTATCATTATGACCTACAGTATAGGTCCTACATAGTGCCACCGATTGTGTTCAAATACATAAACGTACAGATCTCTCGGCCGAAGTAGAAGGAGTGTGCGCAGTAATCGGTTTTTAGGTCTCATCGGCATCCGAGGAGCGAAGGGGACGGACGGCGACACGTTAACGTTATTGGCAGATCAGGTACACTACACTTCACCTCCCCGCGCTGCCCCCGATGCACCGATTACCCCCACCAGTTCCTCCGAGCGATCTTAAACCACCGCGCGACTTATACCACGCACAAGTAACATTTCAAAATATGTACTTGACAGATGGTTTTTGAAAAACTCGATATGGTAAGACTTCTCCATCTTTCTCGAAGTTGTCTCATGCTTATGTAACATTCATATCCTGGTCGCCTACCTAACCTGTATCTACCTAATAGCTGACGAATTACAGGAAAAAGACAGAATACAAGAGTCCATACCTAATTTTCTAAGACTCGAAGATATCAATGAGTGGTGAATGAGTGAGTAGGTTCGTTTGTGTATTTGCCAGCTGGCCAATTAACTATTTCACCGATACTTTACTCTACTCCAGTGATCTGTCAATGCTGTAGACTGCCCGTCGCCTGTATAACCAAGAAGCAATAAAACTTTTTCATGATCCCCTATTTCCAGATTGACTGCCGTTGTTTTCATTCTTGTAGGTGTTTGGCATCTTTTTGGCGTAAAATTTGTAGGTATTTAAAATATTCGTGTTTCAAAATAGAGGTAACAATTTCGACTGTTTAGTCAGTTCTAAAATATGTTATGTGCCTACCTATCTAGTGCATTGTAGTATTTTGCTTCGCGAAGCTTTGCTTGAAAGACTTCGCTTCATCAATATCGACAATAACATTCCACAAAATCAGTTGCCGGTTATACACGTAGCCTCCTTAATATTTCGATACCTGGTGCCACCCCTTCAGTCTTTCGCTTCCATCAGCTATCAGCATCTCTTCAAAAAGACCAGCCTACAGCCTTTAAATACATTCTAAGGACAAAAGTGATGGAGCTATATTTCCTTCACAAGATCCTGCATATTTTCACAGGAAAAACGTAGTAAACATGCCCAAAAAAGGCTAAGCGTGCCACGTGCATTCCTGCTATATCCAGACTGCGTACGTGAGAGTATTTTAAGCCTGCGGCACCCGAATTAACCCGCCCAAGCATTATATCTTCTAGGAAAGTAAACAGAGAGCTGTATTTAGGAACGGTTCAATGGATACGCATGACTCGCCGCGTGGGCCCGTGACAGATTCATGCCCGCCATGTTTGTTTTCTTTTGGCGGGAATTCGGACGTGTGTGTATGGTTGCGTTCGATTTAGTGTAAATTCACTACGCCCGCTGACAGACATGTTATTTCAAACCTGTTTAAGTGCAATTATTCGCGTTTATTATAGTTTTTGAGGTGATTGTGTACTCGCTGTTGGGTTATTCGGTTTTTGCTGCAAAATAAAGATTTTAACCTCTCCTCTGGGTATCATTTGCTTTTGCGCGTGAAAGCTATACAACACCACTTCTAAAAACATTTGGTGATTTATGTGTGCATGCATCTATCTATTCGATCGATAGCTGTTAAGGACTCATACATTTCGGGTATCACGTATGAGAATATATCAAATCTGTCACGGAGTGATTATCATTGAGATATTTTTTATCGACTTGTAACGATACGTGGCATTTCTGACTCACCCAGCTTAGCGTGAGTCGAGTCGCGCGCGAGATGGATACCTGTCACAGACGTCAGATAACACGTAGTATTCGCGTCGACCCGCGCCTGTTGCTGTGCTAGGTAGAATCTCAGTAGGTAATTTATTGTTTTAAGAGTATCGGTTTAATTTTATCTAGGCTAACCCAATTAATTGGGCTGTTTTTGCAGCGGCCCGGAATTTTCCGAAGAACTATAATTTTGTTGAGAAATGCGCACTTCACGCTTGTTTTTGAGACGCCTGGATTCTTTAGAGCTTATAGATGGAGAAAATCTATAGAGACGGCAGGGAAACCAACTGAAAAGAGATGTGTCTAGTCCAGTCAACAAATTTTAGGTAATATCTGTGTGTCATGATAATAGGTTTAGAATAACATATCTACATTTTCTTCTGTGGTTGTCATAAGAGACGGCTAAAGTTAACAGGCAAAGGTATATTTTATGGTACGTTTACACACGATACGCTTGCCCAGACTTGCCAACCCTCCACAAGCTCCAAGCCTTTGCAAGCGCTCTTACCATACAAAAATCCTTGCAAGCCACGCCAAACAGCCTGTTTACACGCTAGCGTTTGTGGATGCTTGTGTAGACTTGCCAAGCGTGTAAACGTAGCATTAGGTAATAAACCTGTCACTATTTAACTTTTCTTTTATACCAAAAATTATGCTAAAAATGGTACGGAGCGTGAAATAGTTTATGGCTTTGTCTATATACTTAAGGTTTCGTGTGCTCTGCCTATCCCGTTTGGGAATACAGGCGTGATGTTTATGTATGCCTATGTATGTTACGCCACCGAAACTCATTTGCAGAGTTTCTTACAAAATCATCTCTTACTTAATTTTGTTGTTGTGTACCACATCACAATAATGTGTACATATCACCAGGTCAGCTTCATGTGACAATTGATAAGCTATAAAGTAGTTTTAGTTGGACACAAATCGGAAAATACTAGCATGTTGTAACTTTAACCTCATCTGGACAAGAAGAGGTCAATAGCTGGTCAGTTTCATTAAAATACACAACATTACTGACTTAATCTGGATTATTTTAAACTTTCGTGATTCTCACACATATTTATGTTTACGCAGGACTTAATCAGGGTATTTTTTAATTACCTCTCGACGTTTCGGCCGCGTTACAGCGACCGTGGTCACGAGTTGAGTGCGGGTAGTTCGAAGGACCCGGGCTGCCAAACAAACGTCGAGCTCCGCTTCAGTCAACTCGTGACCACGGTCGCTGTAACGCGGCCGAAACGTCGAGAGGTAATTAAAAAATACCCTGATTAAGTCCCGCGTAAACATAAATATTTTCATCTGGAATAATGTAAATCGACTAAAAGATTTCGACCACGCTATCTTTGTAGTGAATAATCATGGTACAGTCCCCGGCGTCTAAAATGACAAGGTTTCAAGTATTGGGGGTAAGTTCACGCACTGCTTTTTTCATGGTAAAATGATGTGTGAATTTACCCCCAATACTTAAGTACTTTAAAACCTTACAAAATTAGACAATGGCATTTACAAAATAACAATGCAATCTTCGTTCCGTGTGGCATCGGATTACAATAACAATGTGGTAGGAAACAACTTAGGAAATAGGTTAAGGGATTTACGACAAGCTAGCAACCTGTCACTATTATGCTGCAGGTTTAATACAGCAGCACGCGTGGGTTGGACTACCTGTAATTTTCTAACGTCTCTAGTTAGACCAGAGGTTCCCAAACTTACCTACTGCCCTGTCTATATTTTTTAATTTTTTCACCTACTTAAAAACCACACACACCGTAAGCTAACTTTTGTATAAAAAATGTAGCAACGCCTGAACCTCAAGCGATGCAAAGTTTACTTTGCAATGCTTTCATTTTCATCTGTATTTAAGTAGATATGCAAGTTCATAGTCTCTCTTAGTTTGCTTTTGATTAAAGAAAATGGAAGGTAAACTAAATACCTACTTATATCTATTTTCATCGACTATAGAATGTCTATTCTTTAGTATAGCAATGGTCAAGCGGTGATATTAGTTGCATCTTGTAGAAAGAAAGCTGGCGGTTAAGCTGCGAAGCCTGCGAAACAAACGCTGTCACATCGACGAGTTTCAAGTGAGTTACCGGCTTTTTTTCTGTATGTACCTCAAGTATATTCAAATCGATTAATCTCACTCGTTTAAGAGCTGTTGGAAAGACTTCAATATAGATCTCACTTCAAGCTGACGTTATGCCTGGGGACCGAAGTCTACAGAGAGAAGGTTGGAACTTGTATTTATGCAACCGATCTTAATGTATGGATTGTCCGACTCTTATGCTATCATATTACTGCTTCTTCCTATTCGCGATTGTACCTACATTAGGTATACTCCGCAGCTGTCTTTGAACGTTTTACTGAATCGCGAATAGCAAGAAATAACAATGGCTCAAGTGTCACACAATCCTAATGCATGCTGGCATGTTCAGTATTAGACATCTTAAAACTGAAATGATGAGAAGTAACCGCATCTACCTCCCCCCTAATCTACGTACTGGAAACAGGTGAACAAAGGCCAAAAGCACGCCAATATCAAAACAAGAAGCTATGTGTTACCAAAACACATAAAACTTATTTACAGTGGAATTGGGGTGAAGCACCGTAAAGTTGTGAGTGAATCATTCATGATGGCGTTTCCTTTATTGTTGCTAAATCATCACAATGACCGTTACTGCGGCGTAGTAAACAGAAATTAGGTTGGTCTAGTTTTGGTGGATGTTTGTTGACGTTTTTGGGGTATGTGTATGGCTATAACACAAATCGAGAATAGGTAGATGTGGGTCGCGGTTTGCTCTATTTATTTCATCAACTCTGTGGGAAAGACTCCTGATATCTATCCTCAGGCAGATGTTATACCTGGGGACCCAAAATTTCACAGAGAGAAAGTTCGAAGCTGTATCTGTGCAACCGATCTTCGAAACTACGCTAGAGCGGTGTAGTCCACTTTGACAGATGACGTTTGTGGAAGAAATTCCACTATTGGAAGATAGGTGGCGATAAGGTCGCTACTATCACTTTGGCTTTAATACCTGCCGAAAACAAAGATTTGTTCTATAAACTTGTCCTGCGTAGTCACGAACCGGGATTGTTGAGCCACTTGCCACTGTTCGCAATTTAGACGTGTAATCAATAGTGTCCGACCGAAGGTACAATTTTGGCCGAAGCCGAAGCCGAAGCCGAAGGTGTGTTGACCCAAAGAAATGAGAGAATTTGCTAATAGTAAAAAAAAAACAGCAGTATATTTTCCGCAGTTTTCGCTTCGAAATCAAGTGTGTTTATGTTGTTATGTTATGTGTTGTCAGTTATTTATAAGATTAACTGCAAGCAATGCGATCGGGTCGGCGAAACGCTGTTCTGCTAAGCGCTGCGCACTATCCGTCTCGCTTTGGCATCGTTCGTTCAATTTCAAAATCACAATTTGCAAACCTTCGGCTTCGGCAAAATTTTGGCCGAAGCCGAAGGTGGATTTTTTGGCCGAAGGTGGTCGAAGCCGAAGCCGAAGCCGAAGCTTCGGTCGGACACTAGTAATCAATGACCGATGCGACCGACTAGATGTCAGCTATTGGATTAGTATTACACGACCAAGTTACAAACATAGGTAAGTGGCTCAACAATCGCGATGGTACAACGACTACTTGTGTTTATTCTTCAAAGATACACGGGTTCTCTTAAATTGTAGATGCCTGCGGCAGAGATGCATAAGCGATACACACTAAACTAAACAATAATGTTTACCAATAAACTAACAGACTGACGTTGGGAATCTTGGCCATGTTTCAAACGGAAACGGACGAATAGTCAGAGATGTTTGGGGATGACCAGTCCCTCTTCCGATAATTTAATGCGACCTGAAACGGAATGCTTTCATCTTAGGAAGTGATTCAGTTGGAGGAATGTCGTTATGAATCTTTGTGGACAAAGAGTTCAGTTCTTAGTGGATTTATTAGTACTTTTATCTACGTCTATACTCTGGCGGTTTAGATACTTAACTAAATGTAAACAAACTTGATGTCAGATGTAAGGTTTTTTTAATACCCACATTTTATCGGATGTTCCAATAGTTTAGAAAAGGAATCTTACCTATTCTTTATTGGTCTGATGGACGTTAGTGTTCTAATTCCTATTGTTTCTGGTATACCTAAAATTAGACACCAACAGAACATCATTGTTTTTCCTTCTTTTGCTTAACTATTTCAATATCCGATAAAATGTTTAACTACCCTACCCGAAGTTTGTTTACATTTAGTTAAGTACTTAAACCGCCAAAGTATAATTCATATTGATTGAATATTTACAGGGTCAGCTACGAAATAAAATAGTTATTTAACAGAAATCTGTTTATTACTTTTGTAATTATTTTATATTTTATAGCTATGATATAAATTACAAAATTTTACACATTATTGTACACGTAAGAAGGTAAATTTAAAATATTTACAGAATATAAAAACAAGTAATAAATGACACTCGGCGTCATTGGCTGATCATGCAAGAGGTCACGCTTGTGAAAAATTGGTTCTTTATCCTAATAATAATAAATTAACTTGATAATCTTAGTTGTTTTAATACAAATAAAATGTAACAATTTATGAGCGCTAACATTTTTGTTGTAGACACTTAATGCAGTCCGTAACTCTGGTTACAAATATTTTGTAATGATCATTATAATAACAGATGAGCTTGATCTTTGCAGAAAATAAAGTTTATGACTAGTTACCAAAGGGAAAAATACATTCGTTGCTCTACCTTAAAACCGTTGAAACAGATATATTTAAGTCTTGTTCCAGTTTTTCTTTCGATTAGAAAAAAAAAAACATAAATATCATAGCGATTTTTATGGCATTTGACATAAAAGGATGAGCAACAAAGTTTTTTTTGCCCATTGCGCAACTGGTTACCAAACTCTAGTTACGAATAAAAAAAGCGCGAACTTTAAATAAAAACAACAATTACAAGGAAGATATAATTATCACGAATCTATTTACTAAGTAAAGCTATCAGTCGTTTTATATTATTAGCTTCAACATAGGTGGTCAGATAGTTGATAATATTATAAGTTAGAGTTAGACTAATCATCCGCGACAGCGAGACACTACTAAAACTTGTGCTTTATGCTGTCATTGAATTTGTTTACTGTAATAACAGATCTTACAAGACTCGCTTCTTGAGGTCGAAACCACAAAAGAGATAAGTAGAGCAGTCAATCAAGTGTATGTACAATCGAACCAACTGATTCCTGACCCATCGCAGAACGTTGTCACAATAAATGTTATACAGATTTCGCCTGTCGAGCAATGCAATGGTCACTATGACGTTTACTGCGTATAGGTTGTATGGTGGGTCAGGAATCAATTGGTTCGATGGTACTATGCTTAGCCCTGGGGATGTCAATTGTGGCGAAAGCACAAAACTACCGTGGTAGCGGCAGTTGTGTACATCTATCTATTCAGTGTCGAAATGACATAAGTAGATGCAAATTCAACAAAAGCTTCTTATAAATATGTAGACTGAATAACAACATTTAACCACTGTTAGAGAAACAAAGATTATAATAACGAAACAACATTTTATAATGGCCATGTTTACAAATGAAAGAGATTTGCGGCGAAAAAGGTGGTATTTGCAGCATTTCATGTCTAAGGCGTATGCCACATTGCCACCGTCGCTGTATACACGCAAAGTGATCAATCGCAGGCGCGACCAATGATTGCTAAAAGGTTACTTAGTGATTGGTCGGATGTGCGCGACCATACTTCAACAGTGGAAGTGTTGGTCATATGCCATGCACAATAAAGCTCTGTTTTAAACAATGGTTTCAAAGCTGCAATGTACTTTAACGGCCTCGGAGGAGTAAAAAAAAGTAGTTACTGTAGTAAAACTACGTAAGGTATTTTTTATTTACATGTTTTAAAATATCATTAGTGTTTGATATTAGTTAATAAATTAATTACAATTTATATAACGGTGGACATTCATTGGCACCATTTTTTATTACCACTAATAATAAAATATTACACATCTTTATTGAAAATTTATTGGTCATTATTTTATTATGCTTTATTGCCAAAATTATTTTATATTGTGATGCGTCTTCCCAGACTCCTATCCTAAATAGAATTAGCTCAGAATCATTTCGGCTTCGGTTTCATTACGTCACCTTCGTATGTCGTTCTTATTCGCAGTTGGTCAATTGTTCCAATTTACCACCATTTCTATATCATCACTTCCCTATGTCATCCGCTTTCTTAGGGTGGGTCACTGTACCAACTCGTTTATATTTGTAATTAGACTACTAAAATGGGATATTGACAATATCAGAAATTGGACGCGTTGGCACTGTGGTCAAACAGGAATGTAGACAAATCATAAAGTAAACGATAAATAAAGTAAGTAAAGTAAATTAAGTATATGAAGTAGACGATATCATAAAGTGGACGAGTTAGGAAGGTGACAATTTAGGAATTGTAGGCTGACGACATGGCACTGTGGACGATTTAAGAAGGTGACAAAATGGGACTGAGGTAGAAGTGATCCTGAGCCAGATTGTTTAGACTACAACGCACCGAAACTGTATTGCTTTTAGTATATTCTCATATTCTCACGCCTGTATTCCCATGAGGGGCAGGCAGAGCACATGAATTCAAAAATCCAGTGCCACGTTTAGCAAATTCGAGGTAACCAGATGGTTAAACGTGATATTGCAGTGACAGGTTGCTAGCCCATCGCCCACAATACACTAACCCTTTCCCAGAGTCGACTCTTACGACACCCACGGGAAGAAAGGGGGAGGTACTATTCTAACCCGGCACCACACGGGCTTTTAGTACCAAGGCGAAATAAGTAACGGAGTATTATCAGCCACACACTTAACAACATATTACGTTAAGTTTGTAAAGCTGAAAATGAACCTTAATGTTAGGTGATAAGGTCTTTACCGTGAAGTGTTTGAGTTGTTTGTGCTCCGTGTAGCAGTAGAAAGAGACAGCAATATTTTACGCCAATATTCGGAAGTGGACCTTCCGTACTATTGTACTAATAACCTATTCTGTGCTATAGTATTCACTTGACTATAGAAATTCAGAAATCACGCATAGGTACTTCTGACACATAGTTAACAAAAGCAGACTCGTCCGCCATGTTTAGGCACTATATTAATAACACTAAATACTGTACATGTATTATACAAAATGCGTAAAAAACACGTAACTTAAATTACAAAGTAAATTTTGCTAAGTTTGGTCCCTCAAAAGTAAAAAGAGGGCTATAATTTAGTTGTTTCACCTTTAAGAACGATTCTAACCTCAAATTTAAGATTTTGTCAATGAAGTGACATTTTAATGACTTTTCATTCAACGACTTGTGACTTTCATTTGTTCTACATTTTAAAATTTGTATTTGTTTATTGATTGTTATACGCTTGTCTACCGCAAAGTTGGTTAATCAAGTGAAACACATGCCAAGATTTTATAGTTGCAAATAAAGTTGCTTATACCTTATCGGTTTAGGTAGTTAAAACAATATAAACAATCTTGACATGTCTTTTTGTTGAAATACACAGTCTAAAAATGAAAATCGTTACACTATACAATTTAATTATGAAAGTAAATGATTTTTTCATACCTAAATTGTAAAATGTAAAGATTTCGATTTATAAAGTGTACGTTTAAATAAAAAGACAAGTCAAGATTGTTTACATTGTTTTAACTACCTAAACCGATAAGGTATAGTCTTGTTTGGTATTTTGACAAATAGTAAAATTTGAGGTTAGAATACAGTTTTTCATTTCAGACAACACCAGAAAAATCGTCGCGTCTTCACTAAACCACCGATATTAAGCGATATCACTTTATAATAGCACTTCGCTTTGTGTCTCAGGTACAACTAATAATAATTATGTTAAAAACTTGTCATACGTCTCTTTTATGCCTTTTAAATATTAAAATCGTAAACTGTCAAGATTTTTCGCAATCCCATACCAGCTATGAGAAAAATAACCATCGATAATTTCAGTCAATGAGAACATAAATAGAAAATTTTGTATTCGTATGCAGAACAACAAAATATTCATATAAACTACGCCACTAATGGGATAAAAACTCCTGGTTTATTATTTCGCGACGCCATAACACCTTCTTCTTTGCTAAATTATTTTCTTTTTTTTTCAACATGATAAAGAATGGCAAATGCATACAAAGAAAACAAAATCAGATGTCGAAAAGCAGCTAAGTACCTCAATTGATCAATTTACTTTAGATTTGTACCTACTTACGTCAACAGAGAAGAAATCTCCAAAACATTTCTCATACAGCTGGTATATTATAAAGCGCAGTCAACCTCTCCAGAAATCCGTTCTCCATCGCTTCACCGTTCAAACCATCAGTTCTCACATCTCGGACGTCCCTTTCTAAATGCCTAATATCAGAAAGGGACACCTGCGAATTGGGCACAGAACCACACTTCTCGACGTGAGTGAACACCGCCATTTTGCCGTCTGTATTCTCGCCTCTATTCGTGTAAACTTTCTCAGGCTCAACGGTATCGTTACTTCTAAACATAGGTTTTAGAACAGCGAAGTTCCTTTCATCTGGTAGCCTCTCTTCCAACTCATACTGTCTGTCTTGTTCATCTTTGCTTACATACACTTCTTTGAACTTATAATTCCTTGTATCAAAGACTTCCACGTTCGAATACTCGCTGTTAATCTTAAACTGTCCTTCCTCCTTATTAGAGCTCACTGTGATATTCGGAACGCCAATTTTCTTAATAACGTCTTTTTTCTTTGGTGTCTTTCTGTCTAAAATCGATTTTAGTATGGGTAGTTTGGTGGTAGACGCGGTGGCGACTTTTTTGTTCTTAGGATCTTTCTTGTCCTTTTTGGGTGATGTTTTCTCGTCGGTTTCTTCCTTGACTTTGACTGGTTTTTCGAAGCGATTGCGTACCTTTTCGTGCGTGAGCGCGTGTCGACGTAAATCTCCAGCTACGCGGAAGCATTTGCCGCACTGCGTGCATTTGAAGGGTTTGTCGCCTGGAATAAAAGTTTTCTTGAATATTGCGAGAAAGATTACAAGCAAAGTGTGAGAGATGAATTTAAATGTTGACTGTGATTGGTAAAAGCTCAGCGAAAGAGTGGAGCGAGTGGGTGAGTGAGATAGAATTGGTCATCATAATATAAAAATTTCGCCTGTATTGTCAAATGGGCACGTTACATAGTCTAATTAGTGACAGGACGCTAGCCTGTTGCCTAAAGCATACTTATACCATCTAAATTTAATAAAATAAGTATAAGCCTGTTAAATCTCAAAATTGAAAATGTTGACATGAGTTAAGAAAGCTGTGAATATAGTTAAATGTATTTTTAAATGGTTGTTTACGTGACAGTCGCACAATAAAAGGCATATACCAGTGTAGTTTACAAGATGAACTCGAAGGGTGAATTTCATAATGAATCACAGTAACTAATTACCTTAAGATTTGAGTTTTTTAAATGCATGGCTTAAAGTTACTGACCTGTGTGTGTTCGCATATGGCTGAGCCGGTAGGAAGAGGCGCGGAAAGTCTTGTTGCAGTACTCGCACTTGTAGTTCCGCTCCCCGGTGTGGATGCGCCGGTGCACGCTCAGCGAATACTTGCGGGCGAACTCCTTGCCGCAGAACTCGCATTTGAAGTGTTTCTGTTAACAAATACAAAGTTAGTAGGTTTTTTTTAAGCTCTTTGGTATCAACATAGTTAGATCATTGTCACTTTGACGTTAGTGAAGATCTATACCTTATCGGTTTAGGTAGTTAAAACAATGTAAAC
>BHDV01063375.1:0-31382 GCA_005406045.1 Adoxophyes honmai
CGATGAGGCCGCCGGTATGTACTTGTAGCTCGGCGGAGGAATGGCGGAGTAACACCCCCCTGCTTATAGTAAAATAAAACGGATCTACTCGTCTTTACATGGACCTTAGCTCCTGATAATGTGTTACGAATTGGCCCGAAACTTGTCGAGCTAAGATATAAAGACCGTAGATCCCTTTTATTTTACTATGCACAAGTCAACGAACTACTCGTTTAACATTGACTTACCCAGAACGAATAGTCCTTGCCCGGTTTGAAATACCCCTTGATGGTCACATTGGTCTCAGACGACCGGGTCATAATCTCCATGGGCGGTATGGGCGGGGTGTAGTAGACCGTGTAAGACTGTAGCTCGCCCTGCGGCGTCTTGGGCGAGTCCCAGGCTACACGGATGCGGCTGCCGGTGAGCTGGGTAACGCCTATCCTCACGGGGGGCGATGGAACTGTGGATTAGATTTTATTTAATAACTCAATTGGTCACTTGGTGACTTTGGTCGCTTGAGAAGAAGAAACAACTGCTATTTTGTCAAATTTAAATAAGTAAGTATACAGTTTATTATACAAAAAAATGCAAGCAAAATGGTAAAGTGCAGGGCGAACATATCTATTAAGAGGTTTCTCATAGCCTGCCTTTGAGAGACAGAGAGGAAACTTAGTTACTGAAACCGACAAAAAGAGAAGATAAAATAGAAAGCCGAAGGGGGCTGTTTTACACGCCTTCTGGGTCTTAAAATCATTAGGTATAGTTATGTTCGCAACATGCATTATACAGGCAAAGAAAATTCGCTAAGTAATTACAAAACAGCAACATTATTAAATATCGAGTTAATTTTAACTTTAACTGGTGCAAGTCAGCTTCAATTGCAGAATACACATACCTCCTTCTCCAGTAGTAGTGTTCACAAATTTATTAGACGCGTAGGTTACATTCGATCTGCTGTCTTTGATGTAGAAGGTGACATTGTATTGCGTGTAAGGCTCCAGATCAGTAAACCTGAAAAAAAAAACATTTGAACTCTTATTGAAATTGATGGAACTGAAGCAATAAGATTAAGGCCGGCCACATACATACGGAATTCCGTTTCGGAATCCCGATTCGGAATATCGAAACGGAATATCCGAACGCATTAAATCCTTACACATCTATGGATGAGCCACACACGTGTGTATGTGGCTGGTCCATAGATTTATATGGATTGACTGCGTTCGATATTCCGAATCGAGATTCCGAAACGTAATTTTTCCGTAACAAAACGTGAAATAGTCATTGTTTTGTCTATGTAGCGTTTTGTGTGCTCTGCCTACCCCGTTTGGGAATACAGGCGTGATTGTATGTATGTATGTATGTATGAAATTTTTCCGTATGTACGTGGCCGGCCTGAACCCTCATTGTTAACTAGGCATTTGCAATATTTGTAGTACAATCTTGATTGGACAATAGGGAATGGATGATTTTTTTAGATATGCTTGATTATTTTTCTAATGATAGGTATAACCTTCCTTAATCACGGGACAAAGTATTAGATTTTTCCGATGCGCGATGTATTTTATAAAAATAAAAACATTTTACCCGCCCTCGTTTTGGACTACTGACGCCTGATAAGATTTAATTCACAAGTCCGGTTCTTTAAAAAAAAAAACAGCTACTTTTATCTGTGGTACACAATGACGTTTGAAACTGACACTGATGGATATGAAATGCCCCCCATTCATGATAGCTCCGGAACGTGGGCCAGACCCACATCCAAACGGAGCGACGCCGGTAGTTTCAGGACAACTGGATTTGCCCATTGACTGTGGCGTCGCTCCGGCTCTTCAGTTCTCAACAGTATTGCCAACGCAATGCTAAAATTAAGCCTAAAATATGTTAATTGTCGTAAAATAATGCTAGAAAATATGCAAACATTTTTTTAATGTCAAATTTAACAGAACGTCATAAAATTTTATAATATTATTATATTTTATAGTATTAAGTATAAATCCAGTTGTCCTGAAACTACCGGCGTCGCTCCGTTTGGATGTGGGTCTGGCCCACGTTCCGGAGCTATTATGAATGGGGGGCATTTCATATCCATCAGTGTCAGTTTCAAACGTCATTGTGTACCACAGATAAAAGTAGCTGTTTTTTTTTTAATTAAACAGGCTTATAAAAAAGTCTTATCAGCCGTAAGGGTACCGCATCGGGGGCGGGTAAAATGTTTTTATTTTTATAAAATACATCGCGCATCGGAAAAATCTAATACTTTGTCCCGTGATTAAGGAAGGTTATTCCTATCATTAGAAAAATAATCAAGCATATCTAAAAAAATCATCCATTCCCTATTGTGGTACCTTGACTGACCCCATTTTCTCGTTGTTTTCTTCATAACATAGTATTTGAAACATGGAAATGAGGAGAAACTTGACAAACGCGTGGATAATTTCAAATTCCCGTTTTATGCAATCTCAAAAGAAAAAGGGCAACACTGATAATTCACCTGTAAACACTTTCATGGATCCAAGTCATGTTGTGCCACACTCCGTCGTCGACTTTGCAAATGGACGGCAGGAAGCTGTATAGTACCATCTTCTGTTGCGACATCCAGAACGAAATCAGGAAACTGGTCGAGTTTATCGACGGCTGGTCAACTCCTATGCCCTGGATCTGTAACAGTAAGAAATTGTGATATAATAATTGTGAATGATTACACACACAACTACATGAAGAATTTATGGTATAAAACAAGAATGAATTACTTGAACGAACGAATGTCAAAAATGTGACTTCTATTCTAGTGAAACTAGATACGTATATGGTTTAGTTAATTAGTAGATGTCTATGTGTCACACTTTCGTCAATATCCAACAAAATTATGCAATTTAAAAACATATTTGATCTCGCTGCTGTAGTTTTATCTCGTAAAAAAATCTCCAGCCGTCAAAAGTGTCTCCCTTAAAAATGTCTCCGCTAAAACAAGTGGATTAATCTACACTTCAGCCATTTTTGTTTCTTCCTATTCGCCAATCTGCTGTTATTTTTTTAAAGATAGCTGCAGCTTGAAGCTTGTGGCAGAGACAATAATGGCATAAGTGTCGAATAATCCAAAAAAGTTTATTTAGTACATACCTGATAGCCGGCCGTTTCGTTATTGATGCTGGTACAGTTGGACTCGTCGCTGCCGTCGTAGCAGTCCTGGTGCCCGTTGCAGATGGACGCTTGCGACACACAGAGCATGCCGTCGCCGCAGACCGTGTACCCGTTCGGGCAGAAAGTCGTCACTTTGGTGCCCTGGGGAACGATTGGTTTATTAGCCAAAAGATGAGAGTGAGAATTTTGATACAATGGAAATAATTCCTATGATTATATGTGATTTTTAAATGGTATAATTGTTTCTGATATCAAACTTTGGTACCGACAGAACATTTTTCTTTTTTTTCTTTTTTTTCTAAACTATTTTAACATCCGATAAAATGTGGGTAGAAAACGTAAACTTATTAACCTGTCAAATCTGAGAACTGAAGTTGTTTACATTTGGTTAAGTACCTAAACCGTCAGAGTATAGGCATCTGACGGGTACAAGAATGTTTGTCGGTTCAACGTTTCCGCGTCACACAGTATCACAGGGCACTCACCTCGCAGTGCAGCTCGTCGCTCCCGTCGGGGCAGTCCGCGCGGCCGTCGCAGAGCTGGTCGGCCCGCACGCAGGCGCGGGCGTCCCCGCACGGGGTCTCGGCGGGCCCGCAGCGCCGCCGGGCGCCGGGCCCGCGCCGCTGGCAGCCGCGCTCATCCTCCCCGCCCGGACAGTCCTCGGCCGCGTCGCATACCCACGAGAGCGGGATGCACACGCCTAGGAAACGAAGACACGCTCAAATTAGTATTTCATAGTCAAAACGATAGAGTTTTACGGCACTCATAAATAATGTGATAATAGGACAAATGAAGACAGCCAATGAATTAGCTATTGAGCCAGGACATGAAGGTATACCCAAGACAGCCTATGTCTGCCCTTACTATTAATTTTACTAAATCGTGTTCAATAAACAATATAAAAACTTACCAGGCGAGCAAGTGAACTGCGTCTTGCCACACTTCCTCTCCCGCGGCAGCTCTGTATCCGGCGAGGGCGTGCTAACATCCCCCAACAACGCTCCGCATCCCACTTCATCCGAGTTATCCCCACAATCGTTGATCCCATCGCACCGCCACCAGTATGGTAAGCAGTTGTTGTTGGTACACTTGAACATCCAGTCGAGGCAGGTCGTATTTGTGGGGAAGTCGATGGCCTTTTCAGTGCTGGGACGTGGTAGGACCTTGGAATGGCCGATGCTGGTGCAGTTTTGCTCGTCGGAGGATTCGTGGTCGCTGCAATCGTTCTCGCCGTCGCATACCTAAACAATTGAAAGTGAAATATGTAATAAAAGAAATACTAGTCCGAAGCATGTCAACTTAAACTCGATTTAAGCGTTATCCGATTTTTTAATTATAAGGGACACTCACGATAATATTAAAACATTTGCAGATTTACGGACACACACATCTATTAATGGCGCATCTCCTTTGCATTAAACAGGGCCTTTACCTAAGCAACTGCGACAGTTATCTCCTGACTTGCGGTGACAACAACACAAAGGAGTGCTTGTCCCTAATGTTC
Source organism: Adoxophyes honmai (assembly GCA_005406045.1). Taxonomy (NCBI): domain Eukaryota; kingdom Metazoa; phylum Arthropoda; class Insecta; order Lepidoptera; family Tortricidae; genus Adoxophyes; species Adoxophyes honmai. Next base: position 4,631 of record BHDV01063375.1, read on the forward strand.
CAAACGCAACGATGTCGTAAGCGGAACGGCGCGGCGCTGTGTGATTACTAGATACCAGATTATATGCAATTGCATATCTGCATATGCATTTGCATATTTAGCCCATTTTGAGGGTTACTGCATACTTACCGAAAAACACCTTTGATGATGCATATTTTCACTGTTTTGCGTTATTTTTGGAAGGAAATGGCTTAAATGTGCTGAGTTAAATTAGTCGATGTAGACTGGTGTTTATCTGATTAGGAAATTGTTTTCAATTGTTGATTCGACACAAAATTTTCTTCAAACACCAGGGTCAATGCCAAACTTTCAACGTGTATTTTTTACGTTTGAAATCAAGTACAAAATTAAACGTAAATTATGTTTGATTTTACAGTAAAAAAATTAAGATTTCCATTTTTTTCTAAAATATTTTTGCATATTTTGACATTTTTCATGCATATTTAAGGCATTTTTCGTGCATATTTCCATGCATATTTCGAGCTTTTTATGTTGCATATATGTAATCCGGTCTCTAGTGATTACATAAGCGAAACGTTTGCTTTGTGCGACCTGCAGTTCAGGACGCCCTTGGGCAAAATGGAGCGTCGATATACGCAAGATGGCCGGGAGTGGTTGGACTTACCCAGGACTTGAAGATGCACTTCCCGTTGTGGCAGCGGAACATGTATGGAGCGCAGGTGGAGTTGCTACAGCGCAGCGGTCATCTCGCTCGTCCTCCCCGCCGGGGCAGTCGCGCTCGCCGTCACACCCACGGGTTCGGGATGCAGATGGCGCTACTGTCGTTGCCATGACATACGGAGCCGAGACGGGGCACTTACGGTAAGACTGCTCCACAAAAAAGTCGCTCAGAGAGCTATGGAGAGGTCTATGGTAGGAGTTTCTCTGAATCGCATCAGAAATGAAATAATCCGACAGAACTGGTCACCGACATAGCCGAGAGGATTAGCTAACTGAAGTGGCAATGGGCTGGTCACATACGCAGAACCGATAACCGTTGGGGTAGACGTGTTATAGTGGAGACCGCGGCTCGGCAAGCGTAATGTAGGACGCCCATGGGCAAGATGGAGCGACGATATACGCAAGGTGGCTGGGAGTGGTTGGAAGAGGAAAACGGAGGACCGAGTTGAGTGGCATGCCATGGGAGAGTCGTATGTCCAGCAGTGGACGAATATAGGCTGATGATGATGAAGATGCTATCGTTGCCAAGCGAACCCGGTCAGAGCAGTTGATGGGAGACAACTTACCCAGGACTTGAAGATGCACTTCCCGTTGGGGCAGCGGAACATGTACGGTGCACAGGTGGAGTTGCTACAGCGCTCGTCGCGCTCGTCCTCCCCGCCGGGGCAGTCGCGCTCGCCGTCGCACACCCACGGGTTCGGGATGCAGATGGCGCTACTGTCGTTCCCATGACATACGGAGCCGAGACGGGGCACTTACGGTAAGACTGCTCCACAAAAAAGTCGCTCAGAGAGCTATGGAGAGGTCTATGCTCGGAGTTTCTCTGAATCGCATCAGAAATGAAGTAATCCGACAGAACTGGTCACCGACGTAGCCGAGAGGATTAGCTAACTGAAGTGGCAATGGGCTAGTCACATAACCGTTGGGGTAGACGTGTTCTAGAGTGGAGACCGCGGCTCGGCAAGCATAGAGTAGGACAGGACGCCCATGAGCAAGATAGAGCGTCGATATACGCAAGGTTGCTGGGAGTGGTTGGAAGAGGAAAACGGAGGACCGAGTTGAATGGCGTGCCATGGGAGAGTCATATGTCCAGCAGTGGACGAATATAGGCTGATGATGATGAAGATGCTATCGTTTCCAAGCGAACCCGTTCAGAGCAGTTGATGGGAGACAACTTACCCAGGACTTGAAGATGCACTTCCCGTTGGGGCAGCGGAACATGTAAGGTGCACAGGTGGAGTTGCTACAGCGGTCATCTCGCTCGTCCTCGCCGCCGGGGCAGTCGCGCTCGCCGTCGCACACCCACGGGTTCGGGATGCAGATGGCGCTACTGTCGTTGCCGCACGCGAACCCGTTCACGGAGCAGTTGGTGTAGTCCGGCCGTTTGGATGTCACCTGGACCATGAAAGGAGTATGCAGGGCTTTATAAATCACTGACACCCTCTGAATCCTAAATTTCTATCACTTAAACGTTTTTTGTTTTACGACTTTTTAAAAAGCATTTTTTTTTTTCATTAAAATAAATAATAATTAACAAATCCTTCTACAACATTTTTCGTACTCTGAGTTTTACGATAGCACAATGATCTTGTATAACACTACGAATCTCGCAAGACAAGGACATCACAAATTTTAAATGAGCCGCACGGTGTTTGTAAGGGTTAAACAATGGGGCGGGGCCTTGAGTATTAGCCGGCACCGCCGTGCAAATGTAATAAAGCTCCCGCACAGAGTATTGAAAATTGCAATAATTTTTATTCCATGCATAGTGCTATTGCCTATTCTGTAACTGAACAGCATCTTTCCATAGAAGTAAAAGACTTCATGCCAGTGGACAGAGCTTTCACATCCACTCAGTTACAAGTATTTATTTTATGTATTATTGTTTATAGCCACAAATGTCGCTTACACTGCAGTTTCTCTCGTCCGATCCGTCATGGCAGTCGTTGTCGCCATCGCACACCCACTTGGAGTAGATGCACATACCGCTGTCGCATTGGAACTGATTCTCTGTGCAGTTGGGTTTCTTGCAGCCTGTAGAAAGAAAATTAGGGTTAAGTCGATTTTTGACATACATACGTCACATCTTACGCCATCACGATTATTTCACGCTACGCTGCAACATTTAGCATAATGTTAGGTTTAAACATAGATGAAAGAAGTACAATAGTGTCAGGCTGCTAGCCTAGCGCCTAAAACATACCTAAACCTTGTAATGGCGATCTCGTCCGACAAGTCGCCGGAGTGTCGCAGCTAGTATAACATTAATACCTCGCTCGTCGCTAAAGTCCGGGCAATCCACGTCGCCGTCGCAGCGCCACTGCGGCAGGTAGCAGCGCGACTCGTCGTCGCACGACAGCATGGGCGGCGCGCATAGTGGGCAGCCGATCTCGTCCGACAAGTCGCCGCAGTCGTTGTTCCCATTGCAACGCCACGAGGCCGTTATGCACATGCCGTTCTTGCAGGTGAATTGGTCCTGGGGAGTGCATGGTGGGATGAGATGTTGTGTGGTGAATTCACAAACAGAATTGAGTAGTGAGTAACGTTAGATAAGTATGGAGACATGCCATTTGTGTTGCATTTCTCATTGATTTTAGTATTAATTGGTGGGAGTGAATAACTCTGATACAAATTCCGACAAAGTGTACAGTCACGTCAGTGTAAGAAAAACTGCTTTGAAACCCTAGCAATCTTGAATGGGTGACCACTTGGAATAAACCTAAATTGAACTTGGAATGTGACCATACCGTTAAAAACAACACTTTTTGAAGAAGACATTACAGTAAGAACTGTGAACTATTTTGAACATGATCGATAAAGTAAATACTTACAGCATCACAAGCAGCGCCGGCCTCCGTCGGACAAGTCATATTCGAGGAGGGCTCCATCCCGTTAGCGCACATACACTTCCCGTTGACCATCTTGAACCCATTCGGGCAGAGACAACTGAAGCCTTTCCCTGGACCACCGAGGCACATGGTATCGCAACTAGTATTCTTGTAGGAACACGCATTACTGCCATGCTGCACGAAATGCGCAAACACCTTCAAATCCATCAACCCAGAGAAGGAATTGTTGATCGTGATCACATTATCACCGGAATCCTTATCGGCGATGAAAATGGACTTCGCTTTCCAATCGTCCCAGTACATCTTGTCTTTTAATACAGCAACAGCGAACGGATGCGACACTGTCTCATCCCTCCATAGGATCCTCTTGAAATACCTCCCGTCTATATCAGCACTAGCTATATAATCTTCCATGGCATCCACCCAGTAAATTCTCTCAGCCATTTGATCGATTGTTATACCATTAGGCCATTGCACGATCGGTTTCCCGAAGAGTTTCTTCACGTTACTGCCGTCAAGGTTCGACCTGGACACTGTAGGGTTGGTCCTATCCCAATCTGTCCAGAACAAGTATCCCGCTTTAGGATGCACGGCGATCCCTCTAGGCTTGGACAAAACTTTGGAGTCCAGAATAGTCACCCGCATCCTACCAGCCATTGTCAAGTCAGTGCGCACTGCCTCAATCTTCTTACGCATACCGTCGACAAAGAAGAGAACGTTCGATATCCAATCCAAGGCCATACCTTCTATGCTAGCTAAATCCGTATCGACGATAACTTCTTGCGTCGTGCCATTATTGAAGCACTGCCGGCTGATCTTGTCGAGTTCGATATCTGCCCAGTATATGCAATTGTTTTTCAAATCAAATTCAATAGCGACTATATTATTTTGACCTTTCACAGGGAACAATGTGGAATTGTCTGATAAGTCGATGCGCGCGATTTTGTCCCTTAGCGCTACTAAAATAAATTCAGTGGGCTCTTCAAGAGGGCAGGGAACCATGTCAGGAGCGTAAGTTAAGTAAGTGGATGACGTACAGACGTCGCCGTCAATTTTTCTATAGCCCTTTGTTCGTTGATACAAATTACCAGGGCGGCATGGGTCGGGAGTGGCGTAGGGATCATGTTTATCGGATTTGTTTCGAACGCAAGCGTTGTTGCTAAGCTGGAAGCCGACATCACATTCGTAGTCCCTTCTGCTGCATTCACAGACCTCCTTCTTGATGGGTCTGTCGTAGTTAATACCGTTGTAGCAATTTGTGTGAGCCAGTCGCCTTTGGAACGTGTCTCTTGCTCCCAATACGCAGGACACTGATGAGTTGGGCGGGGAAGGCGACCAGAACTTGTAGTCCTCTGGTGTGCAATTTCGCGGGAAGGCGTTTTGCAGGTCAATCGTTATGATGATCCATTGGTGTAGGTCGTTGGCCGAGCCGAACATTGTGAATGTCGTAGTGTTTTCCCCGGGTTCTGTCATGAGACCGTAAATGCGAAGGTCGTCGGCGTTGAACCTATAAACAATCGACAATGTTGAGTCACAAAGTTATCTAATTTTGATAACGGCTAATCATAATACAGATTTAACCCGCATATATGTCGGTCAAATGCAAATCTCACATTACGCTTTGTTACAAGTTCAGAACTCCAGGAAACAAAAAAATATAAGCCGCCTAAAATCTGAATACTTTATTTGAAAATAAATTTTTGTAAAGTGAATATTTTATCAAAAAGAAATGTCAAGAATTTTTAAATATTCTACGTAGTAACCTAAACATATGGCGTAAGGGAGTCGAATTTTTTATTTTCGGTAGATGTCATTAACAATCGGGAATCCCAATAAATCAAGCGATCATAACAATTACTTTGTAGAAACACGATAAGATAGCGTCTACCCATCTGTGTTACGTTAACCAGAAACGCCCCTAGGGAAATCCAATTACACCACGCCGACATAAATCATCAACGTAAAATGCTATCAAGAGCAAACAGGAACAGCAATGACTCACTGATAAGAGTTCCACTCGATTCCCTCGTTCGTGGAATAGAGGATCTTTCTCGTCTCGCCCCGGAGCTTGAAGTATTTGACGGCGACCAAAACGCCCCCGTGGTCTCCGTAGTTGAAGAAGTAATAGTCCTTGAGGATTCTCTTCCAGGTGAGACCCGCATCTCTGCTGAGGTAGACGCCAGGGATTCCCTTCAAAGATTTCCCCATAACGCCTGTGGCCATGATTATTCCTGGAGCCGATTTGGAGCTCATGATACTGGCTGATCTGTGAAGCAAAAAAATGGTAGGATCGCTTATCGTCTTTTGTTTAAAGATAGAAGGAACGTCATAAAGGGGGCGTATCAAGGTTTTTAAGTTTGGATTACAATGTGATATGGAAACGATTAATTGAAAAAACACTCAATCTGTTAAATACTGCAAGGTGCACGGTCGTAAGTCGTAAGAACTCTATAGTCTTAATCTGTGAGTCCCGATAAGAATCACTTAAAAGACTTTATTGGGATAAATTTTCCTTTGTATGTACACACATTGTAAACAGCAGCAGCAACTTTGCACTTGTAACTGTTTCAATACAGTGTGTGCTACACTTGAAAAATTAAAGAGTCAATACAATTCACAAAATAATAAACTGTTAGTAACTTTTCTCCTATTATGCAATGTTTTTAAAAATATTATGATTTTGAAAATTCACTGTCTATATGACGATTAATTAAAAATATCGTTTAACATTTAAAAAGCAGTAGACCATTTCCTTGAAGCAAAACCAAACTGTTTCTAAACATAGTTACTTACACAAATCGTCAATATAGGTAAGTGAGACAAGTATTTTTTTAACTCGTGGATAACGAAAACTATTTGTATTTATGTAAATACCACTAGGTATTACTTAAAAAGGGCAAAGGCCCATTTTCACAGGCCGTGATTTTATCTCCAGTTCGTCAATAATTTTAATGTGGACTTTAAAAGCAAACACAATCGGTCTAATTTTAACAACAATTGTTTCTGATAAGCGATATCTGCTAGTCAATATATTTTTGTAATTTAGTTAACTGTCTTTCCGTTGATACAGTGACGCTTATGTAATCCACAATATTAAAACTTAACCTAATTACTGTTAGAATTTTTAACGGTTCTTATCAGAAATGTTATCGTTACTTTAAAGTTTATGTTGAATCTTTTCCGCTGCTACAATTAGACATTTGGGTTTCAAATAAAAATTTCAATGTTTTAGGGTTCCATTCATTATAAAGTATTTTTTTTACAATATCAGATTTATTCCTATGCTGGTGTTACACAACATAGCTTCATGTATTTTGTTTTATCAGGAAGTACCCTATAGGTTTTGGATCCCTTTGCAATTGTACACTTAAGGTTTGATTTATGTAGCTATATGGGACTACAGACCTTAATATCTGAAACTAGCTGACCCGGCGAACTTTGTTCCGCCTGAGACAATGAATGAGCAGATTTTTGATTTAAAAGTACCGGGATAGCATGAGTTATATGTGGTCGCACGAACACGACTTTCTTTTATGTACCTATTAGTATCTTATGACTTTTCCCTGGAGGTTTGAAGCCTATTGAAGCTACCTCCCGACTTCCTTTCCACCAAATCTGTTCAGCCGTTCTCAAGTTATGAATAGTATAATTTTATAGGTATACATATATAGAAAAACTATATGTCAGCATTAACTCAAGCACGGCTAAACCGATTTAGATGATTTCGGATTAATTTGAAAAAAGTCATTAAAACCTTTGATTTGAAATGCTGACACATATTGTTTTTAGGGTTCCGTACCCAAGGGGTAAAAACGGAACCCTATTACTGAGACTTCGCTGTCTGTCTGCCGTCTGTCACCAGGCTGTATCTCACGAACCGTGACACCAAGAGTGTTGAAATTTTCAATATACCCACTTAATGACTGACTACGTCAGTTTCATGTATTTTTTTAATTTGATTAAATTTATTAATTTCACGTTGTTCCATTCTTTTAAAATACTATGTTACTCAGGCAGAGTTCTTATTTTTTAGCTATCCTTTTGTTTGGGATCATAAAAGTAGGATGATTTTTTTTTACATTTAAGTTGGTTCGATTTCCAGACGAAGCAAGTAATTTTTAGGAAATCTATCAATATGGAATTACTGAATTTTAAAAATAAGATAAGAATAATATCTACGATATTTAAGGTACTTCCCCTTCATGTCCTATAACTTTGGAACACCCTGTGTAATTCATAGAAAATCTATCAAAGCAGAATTACTAACTTTTAAAAATAAGATAAAGTCTTTTTTGAGCAAAATACCCTATCTACGATATTTAAGGTACTTCCCCTCCATGTCCCAAATGTGGAACACCCTGTATAGATGTCGAACGGGATAAAAAGTATCCTATGTCCTTTTCCTGGCTCTAAGCTATCTACCCACCAATTTTCAGCCATATCGGTACAGCCGTTCTTGAGTTATAAATGGTGTAACTAACACAACTTTCTTTTATATATATAGATGAATTCCAATTTTATATCTCCGCACGGTCCGTATATAGACAGACAGACCAACAGTCATACAATGAAGTAATCTAAAATGGTTCCTTCTTGACTTAAGAAGTACGGAACTCTAAAAATTAGACATGAAATTTATAATACATCTGATTGATCTGCTTTTCAAAGTAAACTAAAGACATCTTGAGATATAGCGTTAAAAAGACTAGGTCAAATTGAAAAACAATAACGGAATTAAACACAAAACTTATCTATTTTGTACAATAAAAATTCACAGTAGTGTTAGCACATAAATCACTCTTACAAGAAAAACCCTAAAGCAATAAAAAAGTGAGTCAATACAATCAAAATATAACATCCAATTCAATATCGTGCATTAAACATCGGCAAAGTTCACACAAAAAACTATTAAACCAACAGTCTCAAGGAATCCCCTAAGGCAACTAAACAAAAACCTATCAATAAAAACGTGAGGTGTCAAAATAAGAACACATTAAAACATAAGCAAAAACACCGATACACGCAAAAAAACATGAAAAACACGTGAAGTTTAGTATGTTAAGCAAATGAGGGTGTTTCGTGACGGTTACCTTTGCTCGTTGCTTATCACATTCCTTGATTGGCTGCAAATTATAGAAACAGAACCTAGTAATACCATTCCAAGTCGTGAATAATTCATCCAACTAAAGGGGAGCACGGAACAATGCGCTTTGCTTTGATACCTATAGGCCACATTGTTTGATCAGTAACATATCGATATAATATTTAAACAGAAATAATATTGTAGTATCTAGTAATTACATTCGGAGAACTAGAGCTTCTGTATGACATGGGCAAAAACAATGCTGGGTTGCTGACCACATATCCGCAACATTTTCCTGCTTTGCAAAAAACACGGAGACAATATTTAACTGGTTTATAGCGTTCGAACGTAAGTTTGAAGTATTTATGCACGATCGATTAAGAACAACATCAAACACGTGTCAAAAAATTGGCATGGTTCTCGATTGTTTCATTTCATTCGCAATGTTGACAATGTATTCCGTAACACATTTCATAATAAGCAAGCACTACCAAGTTAAATAGAAAATCTACGATTAATTTCATTTAAAAAAATAATGCTGAAGTGTGATTAAAATAACTATGTACTACTCTTTTATAACTATGGATTAACGAAAAAATACAACGGTCGAATTTAAAGCTGTTCTTTGTGTAAGAGAATTAAAAAAAAACAAGTAAATAAATGAATAACGTTATAAAGGAAACAATATAATTGAGTCATTCAGATTTTCAACTTGACAATAAAATTTTCAAGAGCAAACTATTATTGTGAAGCTGATACCGATATCAGCCGCGGCGAGCACAAGGAGACGGTTGAACGACCTCTAGATATCACATGATTCATTTGCGGAATACGGTACGCGGTTAAAAACCTTTTCATATTATAAGTAAACTAAAAAACTGATCTTAGTCTTTTGTCTTTTTTTTTCTATAGAATAATTAAAGCGAAGATACTCTGAGATCTTCTGGACTAACTTAGGGACTTATCCTAACAGGGATCCCGCTTCGTACTTTTTATTTCTTATTTGTGACCTATCTGTATTTTTTTTAGTTACGAGGGGCACACCGAAATGATCGGGAATCGAGTACTTCCTAATAAGTTACAATAAAACATTTTTAATTGCGTGTGTACAGGTCATTTACAATCATAACTGCGTTTACACAATTAAAAAAAAGTTAACGGTTTTTTTTTTTAATGCTATTTAAAGTTGACAATTCGGTAAACGAAATGGCGCTCTCGCTTGAAATTTTCTATGGGATAATTTATTACAATTTTTACCGAGGGTTATTTCTAGATAAATGTCACGAGGAGCTTATGTCGATTTATAATATGGAAGTACCTAGTCAAACGATCATATATCGTTGGTATTGGGAGTTTTTACGGGGTCGTGCTTCTATCGCCACCGTCACTTCTACAGGTCGACCAAAAACGGCGGTAACACTTGAAAACATCGCTGCTGTCCAAAAAATAATACAAGATGACCGACATGTAACATACGAACAGATCCGGGCACTCTTAGGCATTAGAATGACTGCAATTCAAATAATTTTGCATTGCAAGTTGGATGTGAGAAAACTTGTTTCCCGATGGCTACCCCAAAATTTGCCAGAAGACCAAAAGGGGTCTCACGTTGATTGGTGCCGGTCTGCTCAGAAACGTTTCGACGGAGGGAAGTCAAAAGCCATGTATAATATTGTCTTGGGTGACGAATCATAGATTTATTCTTATAAGCCAGAAAGAAAACATCAATCGGCAATTTTGGATCCTTGAAGACGAAGTTAAGCCAACGAAACTTGTGCGTTCCCGTAGAGTTCAAAAAAATGGTCGCTACGTTTGTTTAAAAAAAAAGGACATGTTGCCACAAATCTATTACAGGAATGTAGAGCAGTTACCGTTGATTGGTACAGTTCCATTTATTTATCAAAAATGATAGCTGCACTCCGTAAAGAGAGCCCGACACGTCGACTCATCTTACATCGTGATAATGCGAGCTCCCAGACCGCTCGACGAAAAAAATTTTTTTTTTACCAAAAAACATCGAATTGATGTCTCATCCTCCGTGCAGTCCCGACCTGATTCCTAACGATTTTTTCACAATTCCCAGAATAAAAGATTTATTGCGTTGACAGCGGTTTGAAGACCCAGAAGCAGCGGTAGAAGCTTAAAAATCAGCCATTTGGCAGCATCATCTTCAGACTGGAATTACTTATTTATTGAATGGTTCGAAAGAATGCAAAAGTGCATTAATTGCAAGGGAGAATATTTAGAAAAACAATAAATTATAGTTTACGTTTTCCTCGCTAATAGTTTTTTTTATTCCCGATCATTTCGGTGTGCCCCTCGTACTGTGTACGATTTGTACTGATGAACGTAGTTAATATGATAATTGACATAGTTTGCACTAGAATGTTAGTCAGAATCCTTGAGTGGGTAAAAATAAAAACCATAGCTTGACCTAATTTGTTATGAGGATTAACATGGTACCTCTAGGATATGGTTTTGATAGGTAGTGGACGCTATATTTTTCTGGAATCTGCGTTATTATTTTGAAACAATTAATTTAAATAAACAATGACACGGATCATCGACTGCTATTGTGTACGAAAAAGAACAATAGAAGGTTACGATTTTACAGTTACAGGTGTTAACGTTGCGACTTTAATCAGTTATGACGATAGGCTAAAAATATGAATGTCACAGACAAAACATATTCCGATAAGTAGAACATCATGAATGCTCAGTCGAATAAAAACTAAAGAAAATCCCAATAATTCTTCGTACATATTACTTGTTGTTTACAAATATCCCATTTCGTTCAATCTAATCTTGAATACAACTTTAGTGTTTTGAAAACAGGCGGAACATACTCGTATGTAATTAGTATTTCTGAGCAATACTTACTGATATATTCGAAACTTTCGCAAAACTATTTTCAACTAAACAATAACTTATACAAAAGGCGTCATCGCTTGTTTCTCTTCAGTAATGGAGAGAAATCTCGCCCTGACGTAACCTTAGCAACGCGCACTGACAATTTATCAGCAATTAAGACGAAACGAAATAATGCGAGTGACCGACTCTTTCATTACGCAATAGGAAAGTATTTTGGCATATTCATTATTTACTTAACGTCCAAGAAGACATATTGCCTTCTTAAAAATAATGGTTTTATTTTTACACGGATTCCTGTAATTTATGTCGTACTACGTTGCAACATATCAAAAGCATTGTCGTTGCAATAAGATCAATAGTATAGACAGTATAGTAGTTTTTTTCCAAATGGGGTAGGCAGAGCATACGTTAGATAATAAAAACCATAACTATTTGACGCTTTGCAGCCACTTCTAGTATATTTCTAGGTTTGAAGTTAATAGGTACAATAATGACAGGATGCTAGTCTGTCGCCTAATGCATACCTAAACCTATTTATCCTTAGTCACGGAAAATGGAGAGGCATTATTCTGAACCCGATACACACACATTGCTTTAAAAATCAAATTAGAACAAGTGGTATAAAGTGTCCAGTCTGAAGTCGTGTAGGAGTCCGACTCGCTCTTGATAGTTTTAAGATCGACGTTAAAAACTAGACTTTAATCTCACAGTCCGTGATTCACGAGGAGCATCCAACGATGCATTCAATCAAGACTTGAGTCGTCCACACCTAATGCAGGAAGTTCACTTCCTATGCCTGCAAGTGGAACCAGAGCGATTTCCCCGAACTATGAAGTGCTTTATCAGAGCTAGTCCGATTTACTGTTTATGTCCCGATTGTATTGTCATTGTAATCAATACAGAGATTAAGCATGATTACAGGACACCCGTTTGGTGTGGGGTCTAGATTAACACTTCTCCATTTCTTCTGTGGTTGTCGTAAGAAGCGAATGATTAAATAAGTTTAGGTGTGTTTTAGACAAAAGGCTCTAGCAATTTGTCCCTATCGTACTTTTTTATCTACATTTAAACCTAAAATTGGGCTAAATGTGGCAACGAAACGTGAGATAGTCCTGGTTTTGACTATGTGACGTTTCATGTACTCTGCCTACCGAATAGGCGAGTGCAGGCGTGATGAATGTATATAAGTAAATAACCTTAACGCTTTTTACTGTAGAATTCCTTCTTGAACGTAAACCGTAGTTTTTGTTAGTGTTACATAAACAATAATTAAGTAATATATCATAAAACTAATAACGACTAATTGTTTTGACGAACAGCAGAACAATGGAATCCTAATTCAGCATACAAAGAAGGTTGTTATCAGGTATAATCACAAAACAGTGACCAACTACCTCCAATTAGTGGGCGTATCAAATTTCATTCTCTGTAATCCAAATCAGATTGTCTATGTGTGCGTTGTAATTATAAACAACCAAAGAGATACATATATCAAATATCAACTTTGAATAAAGAATCGTCAGATTACATCTTTCGTAGCTAAGATGGAAGATACTTATTTTTCCTTATTGTAGAAACTTAACTTGTATGTAAAAGTAGTATATAAAAATGTAATGAAATTAAGGGTTAATAAAAACGAAATCACAACCGCATTCTCGTTCTTCAACTAGGTACAATTTTTTAAACGACTCTCACAAATAATCATGTACCGAGCCCTCATTCCGTTAACAACATACGACGTATTTATGGAAAGTTATGCAATTCTTTACAATTCTATCTCTATTATATGTAGTTGAATTGACTGTCACTACACTCATCTTCTTCTTCTTTCTCGGTACTTTACAGAGTGGTCGTGGCCATTATGTTTACGTAGGATTCTGAGATACTCGTTTGACTATACTACACTCATAATTACCATTAAAACATTATGTCACTACACTACCTTATTCCTCTAAGTTTCAACCTAAAATTATGTTTCGTATGCTCAGCCTCCACATTTGGGGATACAGGCATTATGTATGTTACGCTTGACTGTACAATTGAGATGGTAGATCATACAACCTACCTTTACAGGGTTCAGGTTTTTTAACACAATTTACCCCAGAACGATATTCATTAGTATGCACTAGCGACCCGCATCCGTATGCGAGGGGTAACCCTGGTTTCGAGGTCAAACAGTTTTATCAACGTCTAAACAGTCAAGTGTACTCTTACGTTGAAGTGTTGAGTCCTACTTTTGATTCGAACGAGTGGTCCATAAATAGTTTTTTTTAATACCACATCTATCTGGCCAGCACTTGTGCGTAGTGACCACTTGATGCTGCAACTCGAGTTGTTTTTTGTGCACGGCCACAACAGTGTGTTATTTAAATGTGCACTTTTTTGTTCATTGCACAATCTAAATTTGAAACTTGTGAATTTAAAAACATGTTGTTAAGTAAAGAGAATTGGCACTCTGAACGGTTTTAGCTATAGTAAACTAACGAGGTTTAAAAGGGCCCTACAATTACGAGAATAGCGAAACACATTAACATTATGCACATTTCTTCATTGGAAGTATTCACTATTCTTTATATAAATTGCTCCGCTCACTATTAAAATTTTATTTTATAATTTTTAACACTCGGGTATTGTCTAAAGAATTTAAAAAAATACGCCTTAGTCATTGACTAACAAGACATTAACAGTTTTCTATAGACAAGTTCCCTGAATAAGAAATTAGTTTGGACGAAAAGCCGAAAGATGACGTCACCTCAGTAAAATTGGCTGTCAGGATTTATTTATCGACATAATAATACCTAAGAAAATTATTTTAGACCACGTGTCGTGCAGTGCCGTTTCGTAGAAGATAACACTATGACGGTTTCCTATCTATAAACGACTAACAGAGCAAACAACAAAAAAAGCAAACCAATAATAAATTCGGAAATTAAATTGATTGTATAAAGTTGAAGTTTCTAAAATTGTACAAACCCTAACGCATAGTCGTAATATTCCAACATTATCAAAGATTACGATCATGTTAGAGCCAGCACGCTAGTAAATGTAAACAAACAATAACATATGAATAAGCAATTCTCACCTCGTCACCGGGTACAGCTGACTGAACTTCTGGCACAGGTGAAGACTGCACGAATTCTCGATGTGACAGTTCAACGGCTTTCCTGGGGGCGTACAAGGTCGAGTCAGAACAGTAAACATGACTAACAACCTAACACGGGGTAAATGGCGTTTGTGTAGGACATGTTGGCTTTCTGCGAAATACTACGCCGAAATAATGTTGTTTATGGATGGAAAAACCTATTCGGCGCATTTTTTAAGGGCTTGTTCGAGTGATTTCTTGGAAGTGGCAGACGCTACTTGACTTAAAGTATGTTAAGTGTTAATGTGGTTTGTGGGCCAAAAATATTGAAACCGACCCTCGTAAGAACGTTTCGCCTTACCAATTTGTTGAAATAAAATTCCAACTGACAATTAAAGTCTCACATGCGAATCGTGTTTAATAAAAATGCAATATCAACTCATGTGATTGAATAAAACATGATTTTTATCAAAATCTTTGACCCCAATTAAGCACTGACGAGAATAATTTGCTATCAAAAATGTAAACAAAAGAGCAAAAACAACCAGTCTATACTTGTTATGCAACGCACGGCGAGTGGGGAAATTTGGTTGGTAACATTTTTTGCGTGATAACCTGACCACGTTCGTTTGTGTCCTATGGAATTTATCATTTGGTATCATTATTATTCCTTAAAAACCCACATTAGCTTTTGGGAAATTTCGAAGTTAACGGTATGCGTATAAATAATATTGGCAATTAATTAAAATTTTACTGCTAAAAATAGAAAAATAAAAATATTAGCGTTCCCTCCTGGTATAGCCCAAACATATTATAACAACATATTATATTTAAAATGTAAACCATCATGACAACTAAAGCGTACACGAACCATATACGACGTATAGGGCATAAGTTTCATATTCATAATACACGAGCGAATGGTGTCACTATCATATAAATATTTAAGTCTAATGAAGCTCATATTTAAGAGAATACAGGTTAACAAAGATAAATGAAATTAACAGTCTCTGTACGGACAAAAAAACACTTCAACTCTTAAATTTCACGATTATTTAGTTAAATCTAAGTACCAACCGTTCTCATCTTCAGTGGGAGGGTTTATCGGAGACCAGGTGACTCCATGGTCGAAGGTGATGAGCGAGATGAGATGCTCTGGCCCCACGTGGGCCACTTGAGCCTTCGAGTCCACTCGCGAAGCTATGTAGA
Source organism: Adoxophyes honmai (assembly GCA_005406045.1). Classification (NCBI taxonomy): domain Eukaryota; kingdom Metazoa; phylum Arthropoda; class Insecta; order Lepidoptera; family Tortricidae; genus Adoxophyes; species Adoxophyes honmai. The sequence continues at coordinate 20,406 of BHDV01063375.1, forward strand.
TGCCTTTCAGACCTTCTACTCGATAGAGGTCCGTGAAAGGATCTTCTGTCATGTCCCTGCGACAACATTTTAAATTAAAAACACTTTGAAATGCAACATTTCAGTGGAAAATTCGGGTACATTAAAGCAATTGTTAAATCTCGAAAATGCAACAAAATACAGCTCATTTCCATTTTAAAGTATTTGTTGTTGCCAAGGATTTCGTAACTTTGAAGGCAATATTTATCTCCAATCATAATTTCAGTGTTTTTGTTGACCATATTATGCAATAAAAATACGCATTTGATTAGCATAAATTTGGTTAAAGTTGACTTCTTTTTATAGAGGAAAAACTGGCTAAATGTATTGGGTACTAGAATCCTTCGGTATGTTAGACACTCCACATTATTATAAGAACAAGCAAAAAAGAAGAGATCGTAAACACAAGGGACGGCCAGTTTTTCCTGTTTTTGAACGACACCGGCCGCAAAAAAGGAGTCTATAAATAAACATATGTATACAAATATGAGCCTACTGCATAAAAATATAAGTTAAGGGTAAAATTTGATGCACTATCTAAAGCACTGAATATTTAGTATACATACAAATTGTAACTAAGTTATTGACCATTGATACTATTTTTGTCCCGCAGTATCTACTTACATTCCTTGTGTGCATTGCAATCTTAGAGATAAATGAGACGTCATAATGTCACTTTTGCGACAGTTTGCAGAGTATCAATGAACAATGAGTAATGCAATCGGAGCCAATAAATTAAACTGACTCGGGATAATTTAAGCTCATCACGACAATGGTAAAGTTGATCTCGCTGTGATCATTACTTTTGTAAGGAGTGGTAATATACGGTTGTACCAATAGATTCCAGAATCACCGCAGAACGTTGTCACAACAAATGTAATAAAGTTTTCCTCCATGTTTGAAATTTTACTAAGACGTCAAATGTAAATGTGGTAGGACATGGTAGGACAGGAATCAATTGGTTCGAGTGTACCAAATTTCTGGGACTGGCATCAAATTAAGAAATATATTCATTTTTGGATTGTTGGACATATATGTCATCATCGCTTGAGCTATCTTTACAAATGTTTCAGGGATCAACCTACAACAACGGCACTTTGACCGAGTCTAGTAAATCTTGTACTTACTCTAACCACGTATCCTTCCAGTTTCCATCGGGGAAGTAGCAGAGGATCTGTTCCATGCTCAGCATGAAGTTGTACCGAGTGAAGTTGTTGCTGATCTCCGACACGTACAGGTCAGCCAGGATCTCCGTGTGCATGACAGAGACGAATATACGTTTGTCGGTGACGTCGGCAATGTGGAACTTCTTCATGTCCAACTCTGTTTCGAATTCCGCCTTGTAGAAAGGTCCCTTTTGATGCGAAATGTAGAGGTCTAGAGTGTTACGCTGTAACAAAATAATTATTCAGAATTCGGTATTTGAAAAATTAAAATATAACATAATGTAAATAATCATTTGTTTTTTTTTACATAGTAGGTTTTATTTAATAGCAGTCGATAACAAAATTCATCATTTCAACTTTCATATACTAAGCGCAGACCTTGTTCAGAATTTACAGTTAAAGATTTTAAACAACATAACAACTCACTTAGTAGAGCTAAAAATAAAACTAAAAATGGGCAACAAGCACATTTACGGCGAATAAGGTTAACGAAGGTAGTGACGTCTCATCAAAGCAAACACGGGCATTAACATAGCGCTAGGGCGTTTCGAGTGTCACATCACGAACACAGTATTGGTTAAATATTTACAACCGCACCTGAAGAAACATTTATCTACTCTTAAAATGAAAAACAAAAACGACGCAACCCAACCACTTTAACTATTAAAAAAAAAACAGATATTCTCGTTTCAAACCTCCGTAAAGAACTTCGCTCATCGAAATTTGTCCATGCCTCAAACATATATTGGCTTCAAACTTATAATACCCCTAATGCAGCATCGGGGTTAAAATATACTTTCAAGTGTGGCTACAATTAAGGCGACGGAGAGGACGAAAAACGATTTCCAAATCTATTGTGCTCATCGGATATGCTGCGCGCGAGTGTCGCGATGCGACCGTGAGGTTAACAGACATAGGGCCGCCATAGACAGACTATCTAAAGCAGTCCACCTCTTCAAGCATTTGCTGTTGCAAAACAAAATTATTATTCTCAATGCATTAACGATTGTTCGTTTGAAGATCTCCCAACAACGACTGCTAACAGCTGTTGATATTGACTGTTCTATGGCGGTATTTGCTTTGTCGGTCCTCTTGTTCTGCTAAACATCGCTAGCTTCCAACAACAAAACCAAAGAAAAAGGCTAGGCAAAGGGTCTTGTTATAGCAATCACAATGCATGTTTAAATTATAAAAATACCAATAGGATAGCTAAGCTGAACTACTGCAGATTGTTTTATGTATTTTGCAAATAAAATGCCAGCATAGATCAGCAGTAGAAAATGCACAATAGCAGTATAGTTCTTTCAACAACAACACATTTTTTATTGTTATGAAAATGTATTTCTTCATTCCATAAAAATTGCAACGACTTTGACTCATTTTTTATGAGTCATACGCCATATGATAGTGTCATGTCTATGACTAATTTATAAACGAAAACCACATGAACTTTATTCCTCGATATTAATTTCTAGGTTTGTATTTTTAACCGCATTTCGTTAAATACGACATTAACAAAGGCAAATTAATATGTGAAGAAACAGAATGTAATAAACAAAAAAAACCGACTTCAAATTAGCAATATTTTGAAAGTATTCTGTTTACTGAATGTAAAATCTTGACTTCATCAACAAATTACCGAAAACGCCGTACATCTCCATATAAAATTTTGAAGAGTTCCCTCGATTTCTCCAAGATTCCATCATCAGATCCTGGTTTCGTGCCAATGGGACCAATTTCAAGTTATACCCTTTCGATTGAAAAAAAATTTTGAAAATCGGTCCACGGGTTTTCGAGATATCGAGTAACACACACACAAAAAAAAAATTAGGTCGAATTGAGAACCTCCTCCTTTTTGAAGTCGGTTAAAAATAACAATTTGTTGAGTCAGTCAAATTAGAAACAAGACGCATTACAAAAACTAAATATTTTTTGTGTCTCATATCATATTGTATTTGGACAATGCTTCTGTTGTGGCTATTACAACCATACAAGAGTAATAAGTACATTACACAACTGTTTTTATTTCCTATTCAGATCCTCCTTTTATTTGGAAAACTGTTAAAATTTATAAAGTCTAGAGGTCATATTTATTGAGCTAAGCTCCTCGCAAAAAGATACTAAGATAAAATTGTGAAAACTGGAAATCACAAGTCCATGTGAAGTTACAGTTTTGCGCAAAAATGCTAAAAGTAGTAGGTATCATTATTATGAGCCCGTATACCCATATTGCCGATTGTTCAAGTGCTGCCTATATTGTCCATTGTTCCCCTGCCGAGCAAAGGCCTCCCCAAGCTTTCGGTCTTCTGCAGCTAGCGTTCAATCCCTCAAAGTGCCTTCTAGATCAGCCTAGTCGTCTCTTTGAGTTTAATGTGTAATAGCTAACCAGAGACAATCAAATCCGATCGTCAATCCCCTCACAAACAAGCGATCCTCTGAAATATGAGCTTCACTAGATGACTCTCTTTAAGCGGGGTCTCACTGTCTTACGTTAACTATAGTGCAGTCATTGAAGCGAAAAATATGGTCTTACCTCCGAATTTTTTTACTGTGAACCGAATTGCATACAATTTTGGAATTAGGCTCATCTTACCCTTGACTTCAAAAGTGAAAATGATCTGAACTCCGCCTATTATTTTTAAGGGGTGTAAACAACCCCTTAATGGAAAAATTGACATTGAGCCATTTTATCGCTAGAAAACATGTCTAATAGTAAGTGGTGAAATTGTAAAGTATTTTCTAACATAATTACTTCATATTAAAATCATTTTCAACTATGAAACTCAGACCCTTTGACATTGGAATTGCTTTGTATTGAATGGACATTGAGTGACATGACACAAACATATGGACATGAAACAAAGTGTCTGTCTCTCACTCTAATCTGGTACAATATAATTAGGTATCCGATTTTATACAGATGGTTAAGCATTAAAAAAAAATTCACCATTTTCGGCATTTTCTTAAATAATGTTACCGTGAAGCTTTAGACATTTTAAGCGCTTAATACGTATTGATTTAAGTCTAGACGGCAGACCTTGTCGAGACTAGTTGGCGCGTCTTTGATTGCTGTGACGCAAATGGTAATAACAGAATAATCTGCCATCTTCTTTATTGTTGGAGGAATGTCACGGCAAGCTGACACTAGCGGAAGTACTTTTATGTTTCCACGTGCTTAATAATCACAATTACCACAAACGAAAGGAAAGCGGGCTTGGGTGGACACGTTTTTTTCGTCTGGACGACATATACGAGTCGAATCGAGCGCGAGATAGACTATCTGTAATTTTCGGACGGCTCTAGTTAGACAGTCTATATCGTGTGGCTCGACTTGCGCCATGATGTGCTTAACCGTCAGACCGTTCCGCCATGTAATTGGTCAAAGACGAAAGCTGTCAGCGATTCGATCATTCACAATGCTGGAATGATCCGTTGTATGGTAACAAAAACGGAAAGCATCTGCACTGGACACAAAATTAAACATATGAAACGACTATATAGCAAGGAAAAGCGCAAGTGCGTTGCGGAATTGAAACCCATACTTGGCAGAAATATCAGCAGACATGTCTGATGGTCCAAAGAGAATGGAAACAGCAGGCCCAGTCTGTCCGAGAAAAACAAAACAAAGCAGTTCAGGACACAGGGAACTTTGCCAAACGTATGACCAATGCTGGATTAATACACGCTGATGAAGTAAAATAATAAATAAATCCTCATAGACACATGTGATAAAACCAAATTAAATAAACTTAGAATTTGCATGAAGGTAACACACGTGAAACCGGTAAAATAGTTACAAATGCACTGTGCGTAGTAACACGTGTAGAGAAATACCAATAAAGACTGAAAGAATGCCTATCACATTTGTATACATACATACAGTCCTCATCTTATTATTTTTATTTGACCAAAGGCCGCCTTAGGCTATAATTCGGCGTGGATGTGGGTCAAGCTATAGTCCCCCAGTATTTGTTCCCTGAACTGTCCCCTTCAATCACTATTGACTATTGTCCCCGCACAATAAATAATAATAAACATTCTATTACGAAATAGAATTATGTCAGCAAAGTTGAATCGAGAAAGTAACTTTAGAACTGTCAGATTTTGAGATGAAAACCTTGAAAATGATATACCTTTTGTACTTATGTCTTTTACGGGAAGACACAATTCTAAATGAATATCGATAAGCAGATTAATGACCGCATATAACAAAAACAATTTACAAGTTTCTTCGTCTACCAAGGTTTTTTACAGCAGAAAAATAATAAAAAACTGTTGCCTTGGTAAATTAAAGTAATTAGGTGCGATATCTAACAAAACAAAGTTAATAATTCTGAAGATAAGAATCCATGCGAAACTATACAAAATTACATATTATATTTCCCTACGTGCGGTAGGTACCAATGAATCATTGCCAGACAGTCTCAATAACAATGACTAAGGAGGTAAAGTATACTTTAAATTTGAAGCAACACAAACAATTGCAACAAAGCGAAACCGAAAATGCTAATAAACTTTGGCATTATAGAAAAATATGATGTAGAATGGAAATTATAGCAAAATAGTCACATCAACAAAATCTGTAACGTGGAATTATCATTCATTGATAGACGAATTATTAAACCCTTTTTTTGTAGGCTAAAACCAAGACAGTCAATAGGTGAAACAAAATGTCCCATACGCAAGAGTCAACATAACCGCACTGACTTTCGCTTTGTGTATGGAAGTTTCAACGAAAAATTATGAAAAAATAACAATATTAGTTACGTATAAGATTAACACATAGTATCAGAGAATTTAATTATAGCAGGAAACCCAGCAAGGTCGCGGTGAGTACGGCTGAATGACTATGGATTAATGATGCTGATAATGATGTAATGATAGATGTTAGCGAACTCAGGCGTGGATGCACTGTATTAGAGTACCGTAGACAAATAACGGGAGTAAAAGTATGATATTACAATACTACATAGACCAAATGCTGTATTTATACTCAGAGGTAAAAGTAATGGTGTTAGTAGATAAGTGTTTGTATCTCTACACCTGTAGCTTATAAATGGAGTTTATAAGCGCTGATTTCGTCGATAAGGACGTAGTACTCGTTGAAATGCTTTCAAACTTGTCGAGTTTTTTTTTCATAATCGCCCATACAACACAGGGCCAAGCCAGAGACCTAAGGTACTACCGTACTTGTACCGGGTGTCTTACCCTACTGGAGCACATCAATGGGAGCACTGCTGCTTTGTAGCAGAATTAGCGTGTAATGTAAGACGGTGAGAGCGATCCAGGTGATCCTAGCACAAGGACCTACCACCCACAAAGTTTACTGTACTATTTTTCTTGTTAAACGTACATACATACATATTCTCACGCCTGTATTCCCATTATTATCCTGTATTTGCCTGTATTTTGTTGTTTCTTGTTAAACGTAATTTAATAATATACTTATAATTTGCGTGGCTCAATGTTCTGGCGAAAATTCTGGCGAGCACGCCATCGGCTTTTACGAAGTTAGCGCACAAGTCGAGTACAAACAGTTAGCGGTCGACTGGTCATGCTCTCATGCTCCTTGATTCTAGACCAAACGGTAATGTTCGCGAAGTGATTTTATTAACTTCGAAAACCATTTTACAAAATATTCATTTCAAATACTATGTTGAAAAATAAAAAAAGGGTAGCGTGGTGGTCTATTGCTTTCTTTTCGCAAAAATGACAATACATTTATTGCATCAAAAAATATATAAACTAGGTGCAACTAAATTGCATAATTGCATGCATGTTTCGCAGAGGAGCATAATAAATAACTTTTAAAAATATTATATGGTTACAAACAGTAACAAATTACTTTAAGTAATCTAAAATATACCTCCATCAACTTAACATAAGGTTTAAATTGGCACATCATACAGTTAAGTGTGTTGCTAATCGTAGAAACTTATCAGATAAATATCTATGACAAATAGAAAAAAATTGTAGTTACAGACATTCTCTATACATGTGTATAGACCTAAGAACCTATCTTTTATTTTTTTATCTTCGATTGTTAGATCATATATTTAATTCGGTTGATATTACTGTGTCCAACTAGAACTAAACTGAACCTGATAAAACAAGAGACAATAAATCCGCAGTCGACTGGCCCGTTAATGTAAAACGATGAAAAAACTAACATTACAGCTAAGTTGCCGAAGCATGTAATACGAGCTAACTGTAAACATCGCCCGCTGTTTTTGTTATCGTCTGACGTATGTAAGGTGATATTAATAAAAACTAAATATTGACCGGGTCACCTTTTGTTCGAACGACGAAAATTAATATATGTTGATGAATTGCTAAAAATCGCGAAGTTGGCGTTGTACTGTATTGCTCTAGGGCAAGCAATAACCACGCCATGTAGCTATAATAAACATGTTGAATCTGTCTGAAGTCTGTTTACATTAGGTTTAGATACAATTGCTATGAGTGGTGCTTGTTAGCTGAAATTAGTTACACTTATGAAGTCTAATGAAAAAGACACACTGACTAACAACTCTAGTAAAAATAACAAGTCTTCCCATCACAGTAATTCTACTTTTACTAATATTATAAATGCGACACTTTTGATGGTGTGGATGTGGCTATTTTTTCTTGCAAAAAATACCTGGAGTTTAACGATATGCTAGAACTGGCTACGTTTCGCGTGCTCTGTCTAACCCATTTGGAAATACAGGCGTTTGGTGTACATATAAAACTAAAACTTTACAATAATAAAGCTAATAAAATCAAACCTGCGTAGATGAAATAAATACAATGCAGCGGCGCCAGACTACGCGATTTCATAACATTGTAGTAGTAATGTAAATAGATAACAATGGACACTATTAACCGCGGAATATAATATGGCGCTTCAGTAATCGACGGCAATGTAATCGGACAGTCTAGTCTAGGTCAAGGCTAGGATAACACGCCGCCACCACCCCCTAGTGCTTCATACGACTCATACGCCGCGACAGCCTGACAGGCAAGGAATGGATAATATTAGACATTGCGAATATAAAGTACACACATACATCATCACGCCTGTATTCCCAAATGAGGTAGGCAGAGCACACGAAACGCTCCATAGACAAAACAATAACTATTTCACGTTTCGTGGCCACTTCTAGTATATTTTTTTAGGTTTTGTGGTGGCAGTTAAAATAGTGACAGGTTGCTAGCCCATCGCCTAAAATACGCCTTAAACTATTTCCTTAGTCGCCTCCTACTACATCCACGGAAGAAATGGAGAAGTGATATTCTATCCCAATACCCCACAGGGTGTAATATAAAGTACTCAAAACACATGGGAAATGTAAAATTTGATTACGCACATAATTTCCGAAAAATTCAAAGGTGTGAGCATGGGTTTCGAACCCGCTACACTCTGTGTGAGAGGCCACAGGTTGAACCGCTAGGCTACCACGGCTATCACATTGCAAAAGTGAATTATAAGGAACGAAGCTCTCGCTGTCATATACCTAACAAAGTCATCCTATTTCCAATTGAATTATTGGTCGTTTGTAATCACATCATGAAACCGTCAAAACGTATTTATTGAGCTGATGCCCATTATACCCGTGTATCACCCGTGTGGTGCCGGGTTAGAATAGCACCTCCCCCTTCCCGTGGGTGTCGTAAGAGTCGACTCTGGGAAAGGGTTAGATGGCGCTACCGCCGCAGCAGTTCTGTGTGAGATGGAACTCCTACCATACCAACTTACAGGTAAGAGTGAGAATACTCATACATACATACATACATACATACAATCACACCAGTTTTCCCAAGTGGGGTAGGCAGTATACGAAACATGACATAGACAAAATCATGATTACTATTATGGCTATGTCACGCTTCGCAGCTACTTCTAGCATAATTTTTTGTTTGAAAACATATGGCTAGCCAGTGTTACGTATTTATTACACTGTAAACAATAAATCCCGTGTGGTGCCGGGTTAGAATAGCACCTCCCCCTTTCTTCCCGTGGTGTCGTAAGAGTCGACTCTGGGAAAGGGTTAGTGTATTGTGGGCGATGGGCTAGCAACCTGTCACTGCAGTAACACGTTTACCATCTGGTTACCCTGAAACTGCTAAACGTGGCACAGAATTTTTGAATTCATGTGCTCTGCCTACCCCTCTTGGGAATACAGGCGTGAGAATATGTATGTATGTATGTATGTATGCACATTATATGCAACAAGGAAAATCATTCAAGCACGTCTACTTGTGGTATTTAAATCCCATTGTAATACAAAACAGTTGTAATAAACTTTAACATTTTATTCCATATTTATTAGTCAGTATTCCGTTTTCCGCGTCAAATCACAGTGGAAAGTTCAAGGCAATACAGTCGTTTCAATTCACTGAGCTTGATCAAATAAACATCTTATTCAAGCAGAAAAGCGAGGATAACGCGATGTTCGTTTTCTGGGAACATGTCGTGTTTTGTATTCAATTCAGACGTCTAATAGACGAAACGGAGAGAATATTGTTTGATTCACATTACCATGGTGTTCGCTAGGATACTTATATCAAATTTTAAGATGGGTATAAGATTAAGTCTATATATCCAAATAGGATAGGCAGAACACACGATTTTAACCTAGTTTTTCTTAGTTGCCTATTACGGCACCCTCGGAAGAAATGAAGAGGTTCCATGACAAAAAAATTAACGCTTTTAACTTATTTTGCAGTTGGGTTGATACCCATCATAGGACAACGTAAACTCAATCCATTACACTTGATAGTATTTTTGCTTGATGACTACTAAAGTTAAAGAGATAATGGTACGGGACCCACTACTCACTATTCAAAGGCCCAATTATTTGCCACCGACGCCGATGGGCGTCAAAATTCTATCGAGTATCGAATGCTCGGCAATGAAAGTGAAAGAGTTGACTTAGCAGCCCACCATAAGACGTAGCTCCTTCACTCAATTTCCTAACACGATTTCCTCTTATAAAAACGAAATCCAGTTAGTGTGCTATTAAATTACTGAGGTTGCAAGTCCTGAGACGGCCGCTGACGGGCCGTGCGGGCCGAGAGGACAATTTTGTACCATATTATTCACTTGAGCGACCACTTCCGCGCACTGTCGGTCCAAGCATTACTGTTGCATGATTGAGTGCCTGAGCGATTCTTTCTATTGTCGTACTATTGGGTTTTCCCAGCTTCCAGTCACACATGTATAGGTACTAGTACTACATCATTCAGGTATTCCCAAATGAGGTGGGGAGAACACACGATACTCTAAATCAGCCATTCTCAAAGTGTGTTCCGCGGAACCCCAGGGTTCCGTGATGTCCCGCGGGTTCCGCAAGAATTAAGAAAAAAAAACACAAAAAGCCATTCTCTGATCGAAAGTTTTGACGCGGCGAATACATGGACGGACGGGTGGATAAATAATACTTTTAAAAACTGCTGTTTTTTGTAGGGTTCCGTCAAGTGTTTCGCTTTCCAAAAGGGTTCCGTCACTAAAAAAGTTTGAGAAACGCTGCGCTAAATAGTCAAAAGCGTGTCTATATCCTATATCACATTTCATAGCATGTTTATTAGGTTTTAACTTAAAGAGCTACAACAGTGACAGTTACACGTTGCCAGCCTGTCGCCTAAAAACATAACTGAACCTATTAATTTCCTTAGTCGCCTCTTAGCTACGACATCCACGGAAGATAAGTAGAGGTGTTATTCTAATCCAACGCCACACGGGTAACTAATATTACACTAATATTAGGTAAATAATTTTAAACAAAATAATTTTAAACAAAAAAAAACCGAC
>BHDV01063377.1:0-20466 GCA_005406045.1 Adoxophyes honmai
CAACATCATCCATTCCGGTAAGTTCATTTTGGAATTTAATGAATGGACAGCACAGCAGCGAAGTACATAAGTGAATTTAGGAACGAAAAGGCAGAATTTTAAAATTGTCAGGGCGAAATGAGGGCTAATTTCTAGAAGACGACTTTGATAGTTCTAGAATTTAGATATAGATTACGAAATAAAGCTTTTAAAAGATTCCTCAAATATAGGGGATCCTAGGAGGCTAAGAGAGTTTCTGTCAACTATTTTTACGTTTGGAAATTGAAATTTATGTTTGTTCAAATTTATTCTTTTGAAACACTTGCCTGGCTAGATGACTCAGACAGGTCTGGTTCAGCCACAACATTTTTGGTGCTCAGCTGCTGGCTGTCTTCTAAATTATCGATATGTTTTAGATCATCGGCCGATAAAATCATATCATGAAACATCCCCTCCGATGATGATGATGTTGATGTGAATGGTTTAGGTTGGCTTAAAAGCTTACGCTTCAACTTATCCTTTTGCGCCTTTGCCCTGGAGATGCGCAGAATTCGGCTTAAATTTTTTCCGCACTTGACACAAAAGCGGAACGTGTCTGCAATTATGCAGAAACATTCGTCGCATCTCAGTAAGAATTTGATGCATCGAGGACAGGTAGTACACTTATTTTGCCGCTCGATCCATAGGTTGCAAAACGGACAATGCATTTTCACAAATTTCTTAATTTCTTAATTTCATGAAAAATACGTATAATCTTGATTGCGTATCAAACGTTTCTAAGTCAACTACGTTAAAAGGAACAACTATCGACTTGACTTTCGCGAGACACATTACAGCAGAAACACTTCCTTTCATTTCATATTTCTCCTATCATCGTCCTATCCTCAACAAAATCACTCAAATAGGAATTAGTTAAGTTTAATTTTACATGTACAATGTTTTAGTAAACAAAATATATTTCTATAGTTAAAATTTGTGCAATTCTTATTTTCATTCAATTCCTTGTTCCTATTGTGCAATTAAATTATATTCATATCAATAAATATTCTACCGAGAAAAAGACGTTGTCACGTAAAATCTTCGCCCGTAAAACCGACTTTACAGGCAACCATTTTTTTGCTATCTTCGAATAGGTACCTACCTAAGTTGTCAGTACCGATGATACGCCCGGAAGCAGCCTAAACAGAGTCCAGGAAATCGACTGCAGTCAGGGCACCCCAATTCTATATCGACTAGTCGTGGCAAAAATGAATCTTTAATCTGACTGGAACATCTCTATCTGGAACAGTACAAAGATCCAGATCAGTGATTATTGCATGGGAGCCCCCTTAATTATTAATATTATTTTGTTTTAAGTATTTGTTGTTGAAGTGGAAATACAAATAAATAAGCTATGAAAATTTCAACTGTTTAGCTATTACGGTTATTCCGATACAGCACGCAGAATAGTGACCACTAAAAAAGGCCAAAATATCAGGTTTTTTTCTTTGGGAACCCCCCATACTTATTATAATTATTTTAATTTTAGTATTTATTATTATAGTGGCAACAAAATACGTCATCTGTGAAAATTTCATCTGCTCTTACGATTCTCGAGATACAACTTGGTGACAGACGTACAGACAGATAGATATAAAATGAAATATATTTATTTCAGCAGACAGACGGACGAAAAACGAAGTCTTAGTAATAGGGGCCTCTTTTTACCCTTTGTGTACAGAACTTAATCTTGGAAATACACTCAAGGATTATTATTACATACCAAACTGACTCAAACATTATTGTTATGCTACTTAATACTTACATTACTACTTATTTCGGTCTAAGATAGGTTTTTACTAGAGTAGAACTAACGAGTCTGCGACTTGGGATTTTTCTAAAAAGTTCTATATGGCAACATTATTAATCTGCCAAAGATACGTCTCATTACGTCAAACGTTGTGTCAGTGTTGTGCTACGATTTATATTTAATTTTAATAAATTGCTTTATTATGGGTAAAACATTGGAAAGTAACGTGAGAAAATTGCTAAATACGATGATTAGTAAGTTTAGACAAAAACAAGAGGAGAAAGAAATTGTTTTCCAAGAAAAAGAACAATGTTTACTTACGATCTCAGATTTTTTAGGTTAGTATGACCTTTAATCTTGATATTTTTTTGCATGTATCCTCTATGGATTATTAAATGATGTTGTATTTACTATATTATAATACTATTTCTTGCTTATAGAAAATCTTGAAGATATTCAAGGACTCTGCGATATTAAAAAGACCGTCGAAACACTAATAAGAAGTCTTAAAATTTGGAGAAGAAATCTTTGATAGAAACTCAGACTATGTTAATTCTTAAAATAAATATCTTCACTAACGGGTATGTTTTGCATCAATTTAGAGTTATAATCATTTATTTGCTTAGTTTCGGAAAGATGTACTCAAAGATAAAAAATATTTCTTGTCTAGTTATATTAGTGATTGGTCAAAAAAAGAGTTCACTGTTTTGGATGTGTCAAATTGTTGAGGACCTTCATTTATATCCATTTTACACCTTGTTTTGCAGAAGATGATATGGATAAGATTTTATGGAGCAGAGGTTCCAGCGAATGCAGGCAGTGATTATGAGAGGCAGACGCCTATTATCCTGAAGAGGAGGAAGAGAAATCAAAATTGGTATTTAAACCTTATTTTATTTTTATTCATTAATAAATATGTTAACCTTTATGCATTTATGGTTGTTGCTCATGCCTCCAATTGAACAAGAACAGTTTGCATTCAAAGGAAAATATATTTATACAATGAAATTTAAATCTGAAACGTATATACTCATTGCATATTAGCATGTTGATTATGTATAAACAAAATTTTATTTTCCTGTGTCAAAGTTCATGGTGAGCATCGAGGCAGCTGGGAGACTGGCATGAGGGCAGCCTGGTGAACACTGGATTGGTGTTCAAGGTCGAGGCCACGCTCAAGAAACTTGATAGAAATAAGTTTGAATAGCAGTCGAGATAAGGATTTTTAAACTTCAACATTGTACATTTTTTAAATATTTTCTTAAATAATATTGTATTGAAAATTGTTTCAGATTAGATTGCATTCATAACTATTGTTTTTGTGACGGTTTTTCTATAGTTAAAATCATAGAGATGTGTGTGATTAGCCTCTAGTAAAGGCTGGCTGTGTAATGTTCATGCCCGTCGATAGGTAGGGCTATAGGGTAGAGTAGGATCCCCCTCCATTTGTAGGGAGGAGGGATGTAGAATAGGTTTTATATAATTATGTAAATTTGGAATACATTAAAAGAAGAATATTAAGATGTCACTCAGAAAAACAGAATAGATTTGTCAGTATATAGAAAACTATCGAAATAAATCAGAATATTCTCAAGAACAGTTTTTATTTATAAAGTTACCTATTAACTAAACCCCCGTAGCTCTACAGTACTTAGTAGTCAATAATAAATTAATACACCTAATGTATTTTGTATTAAAACAAATTTATAAAGTAATAAATCCATTTATTCATGAGTCATAATCAAAATCATCTTCAAATTCATCTGTATAAATAGATAGTTATATCATTTAGTTTGAAAACTAATCAAGTCCTATAAAAAATTGTCAAGTACCAAAACAGTTTTCTCCTACTATAGTTAGTAATACCATATAAAGATTTTTTAAATTTGCCGCGTTTTCTCAGGTCAGAGTCACGTTAGCCAGACTCTAATCCTATACAAAAGTAAAAAAATAAAATACAAAATATACAAACATCCATCCCAGGGTGCCATCAGTAGCGGGGCAAGACACAAACTACCAACGGTTAGGGCTGCAGACTGAGGAACCTACCTGACGATACGCATCGTATCAAGGAGCACCGCCTTTTGCTTTTGCATCAGACCCTTGAGCCAACCGCCTAGCGAGAGTCTTCTAAGATGTTGATCGAGACTCTTCGCTATGAGACCGTTTGCTGAGACGACTATCGGTACAATGATCGTCGAATCTGTATCTCACATGGTGCCCGTGGCGGTCACCTCGTCAGCCAAGTCAAGATACTTGCTGAGTTTGTCCTTCTCGGCCTTCACGAGATTCTCGTCATGGGGTGTGGTGATGTCTACGAGCACTGCCTGGCGCTTTGATCGATCTACTATAAGAACATCAGGCTTATAGGCAACAATAGTCCTAGCCGTGATGACAGATTGATCCCAGTAGAGCGTAGCATAGCCATTCTGAGTGTACGCTCCTTCAGAATATACTTGCAGTAGTTATTCATCATGATAACTTCATCTCCAATTGTATACACAAAACCTTCGTTTTGCCCAAAAAGGTTGCCGAAGCGTAGTCAGTTTAAATCTACATCAGGGCCACTCAGGGGTCGGCAGAAGCGCCCGTGCAGCTCTTTGCTCTTCCACATGTCCTTGCGATCATATGTTCTCAACAGCGTATCTAGGTTTACGCCAGTTTCTCAATAGCCAAGTAGAACTATGTGAAGTTTCTGTGAACTTCTACGACATAACGATGCGTTTCACACTCATTGTGAAGGAAATAATCCTTGAGGCTGTATGTACACTTTGCGGTTGTGGAGATTTTTGGCATTCAAGATACTTTGACTGCCACATTTCTGCGGTATGTGCTGTTTCATAACAGACGAGCCTGGGAGCAACATCCGATGTATTGTAAGCAGATGACGAACTCTTCTTTCCAGCGTGTCCGGCTCAGTCTGAGTCGACTTAAGTATGCCAAAAGAGTATGTGAGGAGTGGTATCACCTAGGCGTTGAAAGCTCGGATCTTGTTGTCGCCAGACAAACGACTACTTAGTACCTTTGTTATACAACAAAAGAAACGTTCTGGCACCGCCTGTTTAATATCACTATCCACAATACCCAAAAGCTGTGACACACCCAAGTATTTGTAGGTTTCTGTTTTTGAGAGAGACTTGAGAGTTATTGTCTAAGAAAGTTGTAAATGTAGAATTCCCAACCTTCCTCTTTTGCTCATGCATGACCGCACACTTCAGATATAAGCACTAAAATCTCTTTGTGAGGATTCTAGTGCTTGTGAGAGGATAAATGGGGGCGTATATTGAATGGTTTTACATTGAAAAAGGTGTCGCGTCACCATGGCTGTTCAACCAGTCATGGATACGAGCCAGAGTGATTTGAAAAGGTATGAAAATGGACTAAGAATGGGAGAGTTAACCATTAACCTGCTATACTCCGTCGACCAAAAAGTGTTGGTGGCATCATCGGAGGAGGGATTGAAGAGGAGAAGATTAACATTTTATGTGGTATGTGGTGCATTAGAAAGGAAAGGTATAAAAGTAAATTTAATGCAAACAAAGCGAACAGTACAGTGTTTGAAAAAGATGATCGTCGGAATAAACCTGAGATTACCTGTCAGCTACTAAGTATAATAATACAAAAGTACACCACTCCACAGCCCAATATCTAAGTCGTAAGTCAAAAATTTAACAAGCCATATCAATATTACTGATAAACTGAAATAAGTAATGTTACCACAGTACAATCGGTGGTAAGTTAATTTTAAAGAGAAATAATCATCATTTTTTTCCTTTTTTACAAAGAATTTTAAAAGAAACTGGAGTATCTTAAAATTGTACAGATAAATATGGTCACTTTCAGGGCTTACTTACTTCCGTTTTACGTACAGCAATTTACCTGTTTATTTTAATTGAAAACGTGGTGATTTACGTACTCTTTGTTTAAATGTTTATAGTAGGTATAAAAAGAATAAAATCGATTTCCCTTCATACTTTTTCAGGCTTAGGACTGACAGTTAATATATTTGTTTAAAAATATACAGCTGGCGTATTTAAAAATCGATTTTATCTACAATGATTGTCATATTATATTATTATTATGTAGAAGTGTCGAAGGCGGATTGTATAATCCGCCGTTTTACATTACGCCTAGCCGTTTTGCAAAACAGCGCCGTTTTGTAATGCGGCGGCTCAACGTTTAGCCGGATTGAATGCGGCTGAATAAAAAACCGCCGGAATGAATTCGGCGCTAAACGTTATTCATTACGGCTAGGCAGAATGTAATACGGCGAGAGATTACCCGCCACTTTGTCGTTTTTAGTTCAGATTTTTAACACTCGTGGCGCTGCCTAACATAAACAGTAGAGGATTTAGAGGTTTTAAAAGGTTAGGTTAGGTTAGATTACATTAGATTAGGTTAGGTTAGTTTATTTTATTTATATTTATTTTATTTAGCATTCTTTATTTTCTTAAGTATTGTTACCCTACAATTTTAGTAGTAGTACAATGCGGCTAAACGTGGGCCGCCTTATTGAAGAACGTATCGCAATAACAATCCGGCTGAACGTTGAGCCGCCGCTTTACAAAACGGCGCTGTTTTGTAAAACGCCTAGCCGTTTTGTAAAACGGCGGTTTATACAATCCGCCTGCGACAGAAGTATGTACATTTTTAATCTACAAATTTACATTTTTTTATTTACATATTAAAATTCAGAAAAAGTATTTTTGAGTCGTCTTTTAGTGATGTTCGACGGGTATTCAAAGTTAGGCCGGCTTTTGAAAAAATTCGTTCGCACGGGACTGAGGTCGCCATGATACATATAATACAGGAATTATATACATTTTGAAATGCAAATGAACCGAGAAAGCTGAATTTTTTATATGACGTAGGGAATGCCCAAAAAAACTTAACTTGAAATTGTCGACCAAGATTTCCTATGTGGGTTTTCCGCCATCTTGAAAAAAAGATTAAGATTGGTTTTTTGACAATAACTCGGCTATCCGACGGAGATACGATAATTTTGTCAAGGAGTTTTTTGTAGCTCTTTTTATGCTGTATAATTTATGCATAAATACATTTTGCGTAACATGCATCGTTATCGAGATATCGACCGAAAATCTTATTAGGATAATAAACTTTGTTTTTTTTGCTATTTCCTATTTTTTGGTGACAAATATCTTTAAATTTGCTAAGATAAAACTTTTCGATCTTATTCAGACTTACAATTTGGTTTTTTATTTATTTTTTTGACAAAGATTGCGATCTCTCGTGGTCCACGAAGTGAGATTTGAATTTTTCTGTCCAGCGCGTCCAGTCGGCAAGCTGACGGCGCGCAGTGGCAGCGCTTTGACCTGATTGGTCGTCATGGAGTGCAGTCATTTTATACATTTTGAAAAAAAAAATACCCAGAAAGCTAAATTTTTGGTATGATGTGGGGGATACCCAGAAAAGCTTAACTTGAAATTGTCGACCAAGATTTCCTATGTGGATTTTCCGCCATCTTGAAAAAAAGATTAAGATTGTTTTTGTGACAATAACTTGGCTATCCGACGAGATACGATAATTCTGTCAAGCAGTTTTTTGTAGCTTTCTTTATGCTCTATAACTTATGCCTAAATATATTTTGCGTAACATGCATCGTTATCGAGATATCGGCCAAAAACCATTTTCGTCTTTTTCGATCGAAATCTCAATAACAATGCATGTAAAGCAAAAATGTTTTACGCATAAGTTATAGAGCATAAAAAGAGCTAAAAAAAAACTTCTTGACAGAATTATCGTGTCTCGTCGGATAGCCGAGTTATTGTCAAAAAACCAATCTTAACCTTTTTTTCAAGATGGCGGAAAACCCACATAGGAAATCTTGGTCGACAATTTCAAGTTAAGCTTTTTTGGGCATTCTCTACGTCATATCAAAAATTCAGTTTTCTCGGTTCATTTGCATTTCTTTGCCGTTAATTCCTACGTAATGACAGTATTAATAACCTTTTCGACATAATATAATTATGCAGAATTGGGTATATATTATTGCGTTCGTGCCACCACTTTAGGGGATCGCCAGTTCGAGGCAGCAAGCTCTTTGATCCCGGCAGCTACTTGGTTATGAGGTCTCAAGTATTCATTTAATTCTGCGTCGAAGTCATTCCACAGTGCTGATGCTGACTAAGTTGTTGTTGGAGGATGCGACGTACACATTGCCGACGTAGAAGCTTCACAAACTGTCGTCGTAGAGTCGGTTGCAGTTACTGGTGGCGTTTCTTGTGGGCGTACTGTTGCTAACCTTCTAGGCAAATAGGAAACTGCTGCTTCATAAGGCTCAGTATCTTAAAATCCCAGCTTTTTAAATCGCGGGTCTAAAATTGTTGCTTCAGCATATAAATTATTGCTTTCAATATTCTGAAACCTCTGTGTCAGCTGTGTTTTTAATGTGGTAAGAAGTAAAATTATGCTTGTTGACGAAGTTTCTGTTTCTAAATGTTTATTAACATGACGAATCATAATTTTACACAGTACTGGGACTTTCGAAAGCGATACATATTTTTCGGAGCATAATTCTTTTGTAATATTGTAAAATATCTCCAAGATCGTAATGGCTTTTTCAACAATATCCCATTCATCGGGAGTCAGAGTTTGAAGATTATTACCCAGTATACACTACAGTACACTGGAAATAATTGCTTCTTTCAACTTGAAAACATGGTTCTTGCTTCAGCTTGAGATCAGGAAGGCCCATTTGTTGTTGAATTTCCTTCAGATTTTATTTCATTATCGTCTCTTTTGTTGTTTTTTGCACACTGCCGGCACGTTTTCCTTTTTGAATGTCCCTTATTATTAGAAGGCAAATGTTGTGGTAGATGTATGCGACCACTGCTCAACGGTCTTCATACGAATTCTGATGTAGGCGGTAATAGGGTTTCTACAATCTTTAATCTGAAATCATACAGCGTTCGTATATCGTTGTTACACGTCTTATACAGTTTGAAAGCATTAATCACCGCAATTTGAATAATGTGTATTATAACTTTTTTTGTACCATTTAATTGAAATATGCTCACTCGAATAAGACAGTAATTGATCGTGTTACTCAATATTTCGCATAAACTTGTTGTATTCTACGATGGCTCTCGGTTTATAGGTGACGTTTTGGTTCCTGGGATTTTGTACTGGAATAAGGTCGCTATTGTGCTCGCTTGAAATATACAAAACGCCTCTTTTATCGAACCATGACATGACACTAAAACACTAGAGCCCAACCAACTACTATTGAGATCGACATACCTCCTTTACAAAAAATATTCAACTTAGTGAGTCGCTTCATTGACGTCAAAAATCGAAGGTCTGAAGTATGTGATGTAGACCCTGAGCTGATCGGGTACATAAAAAAATCGACTGTGATTGGCAATACGAAAATCTGTTCCTATTGTACAAGAATCAGAACTGGAAAAAAATAAAAGAAAAAAAGAATCAAAAACTACTTAATCCTTGGCCGCCATGCAGTCGAAGCACCCGTCCCCGTCGCGGGTGTTATCTTTGCCACCGGAGCCGGACGGATCGGACCTTGCCTTTGAGGTAAAGGCGGAGGATGTTGTGCGGGCGCTTGGCTCTTTTAATAGTGGTTCTGCGGCTGGATTGGATGGCATTCGCCCGGTGCACCTGAAGGAGCTCACCTCTGGGGCGGCTGGTGATGGTGGGATTCAGTTGCTTGGGAGTCTGACAAAACTTTGTAATTTTTTGTTGGCTGGTCGCGTTAATAAAGAGATTTGTCCCTTTTTGTATGGTGCGTCCCTGTGTGCCCTGTCGAAGAAAGATGGTGGATTGAGACCAATCGCCGTGGGTAGTTCGCTTCGCCGGCTGACTGCCAAGCTCGGTTGTCATGCAGTGAGAGAAGAGATGGCTTCTTATCTGCAGCCTAGGCAGCTGGGTTTTGGTACGAAGTTGGGGTGTGAGGCTGCTATTCACGCGGCTCGAGTTTTTGCGCTGGATCCAGGGAACGAGGACTGCGTAATCGTTAAGTTGGATATCAAGAATGCCTTTAACACCATTGAGCGTGACGTACTTTTACGTGAGGTTAAGGAGAGGGTGCCTTCTCTCTATCCCTTTCTTCATCAGGTCTATTCATCTCCTTCTAATCTCATATTCAATAATTCTCTCATACTTTCGCAGGTTGGTGCTCAGCAGGGAGATCCTCTGGGTCCTTTAATTTTTAGTCTTGCCATTCATAAGGCTATATCAGACCTCCAATCACCTTTAAACACCTGGTACTTGGATGACGGAACTCTGGGGGGAAAGCCGGAAATCGTCAGACAAGATTTGCTTACACTCATCCCATGTTTTCGTGAGTTGGGATTGGAGGTCAATACGAGCAAATGCGAGTTCTTTCCCTGCAGTGCCCAATCGCGTAGTTCCCTTCCCTTATTCAATGTGTTTCTTCCCGGTCTCAAGGAATTATCTGTCTATACCTTCAACCTCTTGGGTTCTCCTATTTTTCCTGAAGCAATTCCTGAGGCCTTGGAGGTGAGGAGGCAGCTTCTCCTGACTGCTGGAGAGAGGCTCATTGGTCTTCCGGCCCATATCGCTCTGCTTCTGCTGCGTGCCTGTTTTTCTGTTCCTAAACTAACCTATTTTTTGCGAACGGTGCCGACTTGGCTATATCCTGTGGAACTGGATTCTTTTGACTCTGTGTTGAGGGATACGGTGGAACGTTTGCTGAACGTGTCTCTCGACCCGGACCAGTGGGATCTCGCTTCATTGCCTATTCGGAACGGTGGTTTGGGCGTTCGGCGCGCGCGGGATGTGAGCCTGCCGGCCTTCCTGGCATCGGCGGCTGGGGTTGTGGACCTTGTGACTCAATTTTTTTCTTTAGATGGTCTCAAGGCTACTATTCCTTATGCTGCTGATGCTCAGGCGGCCTGGTTGGCTGCCAACCCGGGTTCGCCTTTGCCTGAGAGGTTGTATCTGCAGCGGTCGTGGGACGAGGTTGGGGTAAAACGTACTTTTAATGGCCTTTTAGAGAGGGCCGCGGGGGCAGACGTGGCTAGGCTTAAGGCTGTGTCTAAGCCAGAATCAGGAGCTTGGCTGCAGGCACTTCCTTCTCCGCATCTGGGTACCCTCCTCGATGACGATTCTTTGCGGGTGGCTGTGGCGCTCCGCCTGGGCTGCGATGTTTGTGAACCACATTTATGCATTTGTGGCTCTCAGGTGGGGAGAAACGGTCACCACGCTTTGAGTTGTTGTCGCTGTGCGGGGAGATTCCCGCGCCATCATGCCCTGAACGACATAATTCGCAGGGCGTTAGTCTCGGCGAATATTCCTTGCGTCTTGGAGCCTCCGGGTTTAAGCCGTGCTGACGGGAAGAGACCAGACGGTTTGACTTTGGTGCCCTGGCATAGGGGGAAGTGCCTGCTTTGGGACGCCACGTGCGTCAGCACTTTTGCCGCGTCACACCTCGACCGGACCACGAGGGCGGCGGGGGCCGCTGCGGAAACAGCGGCTTTAAAGAAGCGGGTGAAGTACTCGGGTCTGGATAGTTACTTGTTCGTTCCTATTGCAGTGGAGACGACAGGTTGCTGGGGGGCGGAGGCATTGGCTTTTTTGAAGGAGGTGGGGCGCCGTCTCCGTGAGAGGGGTCTTGACCCACGCTCTGGGTCATTCCTGTTGCAAAGGTTGTCCATCGCAGTTCAACGCGGTAACGCGGCTAGCGTTTTGGGCACCTTTGCGCCAGGGATGACGCGGGGCGGTTTATTTGACTGAGGATATATTATGTATTGTTGTAATTGTTTTTGTGTTGTGTTGATTTTTGTGTATTTTTTGACATGGTGACTTTATTATGAGAATAAATATTCTCCTATACTCTTAATCCTTGTAAAGAGTATACATATATCCTCTTCATTATTTATGATCGGTTACCATATTATCACTTTTGCTGTTATACTTTGAATGGTGTCATCTTATAAAAACTATTCTTTGAATATTGTTGTCATTAATACAAAATACTAATGTTGTATTTCTTTATTTATCAATTAACAAAAACTTAATATGGTAGCAGAGCAGAAAAAGATCCGATATCTTTGAAGTGAATTGTTAAACTCGCGCAACATACGACGATGCCGAAAACAACATATCA
Source organism: Adoxophyes honmai (assembly GCA_005406045.1). Classification (NCBI taxonomy): domain Eukaryota; kingdom Metazoa; phylum Arthropoda; class Insecta; order Lepidoptera; family Tortricidae; genus Adoxophyes; species Adoxophyes honmai. Next base: position 11,874 of record BHDV01063377.1, read on the forward strand.
CATCGAACCTTTAAATAAAGACAACTACGACACCTGAGCGATACAAGCAGAAGCCGTTCTAGTCAAAAACAAGCTTTGGAAGTACGTTACTAATTCTTTACCTCTTACACCAAGCCATGATGAACTTGACAGCGACAGAGAAACTAAATCAGAAGCAAGCCCTATGGGATAATACACGCAAGTAAGGGTCCTGTGAGAAAAAAAAAACTCTTTTAAAGCGATTAATACTTACGAAACTTGAAGATAACAATGTTCGTGAGCACCTCAACAAATTTATGGACACAGAAGCCAAACTAGCAGAAATGGATGTAGATATCAACGAAGATCTACTCACTATCCTGATGCTATACAGTCTTTCCTCCGAGTATGAAAATTTTCGTGTAGCCATGGAGTCACGCGACATACTACCGAAACCTGAGGAACTTAAAATCAAGATAATTGAAGAAAGCGATGCTCGTCACCGTGATGTCGATGTCAGCCCACAGCAACGAGAAGAAGAAAACCCACTCTACCCAAGACGGGTTTTGCAAGAGCAAAATCTGTAAGAAATCAGGACGCAAAATCTTTCAGAAGAAGACGCACAAGATTTGCTCTAACTGCTGGAAGAAAAATAAAAGCGCAGATCCCAAAAGTTCTTACTACGAGTGCTACCTGACTTCAAATCAAAATTACCAGAACGACTGGGTACTTGACAGTGGCTGTACTTTTCACATGACGTTTCAACAGAAATTCTTTAAAAACTTAACTACTGTTTCAAGGAAGCTCAACTTTGCTTCAGAACAGCACTGCACTGAAATTAAAGGTGAAGGCAGAGTAACACTGAAAACTAAACTGGGAACTATTAATCTCGAAAACACTCTGTATGTATCTTCACTTTGCAAGAATCTACTCACAGTGTCAAAAATTACAGATCATGGAGCATCTGTAACTTTTAAAGAAAATAAAGCGTTCATCCGTAACAAGACTGGAGATTTAACAATGACTGCCGAAAAATGTAAAAACAGTGGTCTCTACTATGTAAAGTCGCAAACCATTGAACGAAATTACGCAGCTACGCCTGAATCATTATCAAAATATGTGAAGAATGACTCTTTACTGGAATGGCACAGGAAACTTAGACATATGAACGACAAAGATCTACAATACATCTGGCTCTGAACAACGAGATACTAGTTGGATTAAACTTTAATAAAAAAGAGTCACTACCAGATTGCGAAGCATGCATTCAAGCAAAAATGACTCGTGTGCCAAGTCCTCCGCAGCGAACAACTCCTCGAACAACTGAACGTTTGGAGATTGTTATAGTGACGTGTGTGGTCCTGTCACACCGTCTAACGGCAAGACCCGCTACTTCGTCACTTTTATAAACGATTACAGTAGATGACGTGTCTACTTCATGCAAAACAAATCCGAAGTACTGAATCACTTCAATCAAAACTTACAAACAGGAGATGGAAAACTTTACTGGAAATAAAATCAAGCACCTGCAAACAGATATTGGCACAGAATATGTCAACGGTATATTCCAAGCCTATCTACAGGAAAATGGGATAGCGAGACGTCTGGCTGCTCCATATACTCCTCACCAAAACGGTATTGCTGAACGGAAAAATCGCACGTTATTGGAGAAGGCAAGAGCAATGCTTTTAGACGCCAAAGCACCTATGTATCTATGGGCAGAAGCCATAAACACGGCAAATTATCTTTCCAATAGAAGCATAAATAGTGCTATAGAAAACAGAACGCCATTTGAGAAATGGGTTCTAAGAAAACCCTGCGTGAATCATCTCCAGACTTTTGGAACCAAAGCATTCGTGCTTATGAAAGGCTCGGAGAAATAAGTAACGGGAGACAGCATCGGTCAATTTTCTCGAACAAAAATTCTGTCGTTTTCTGCGGGGGACGAGGTAACTACTACATATACCGCCGACACACATAAGCAAAAATGATCTGCGTTTTTACATACGCGCACATGCATTGAACCAACACACTATTTAAACTTTCACGCGAACACGCTCAGAATAGCATCGTACTCCGTATCCAAACACAAAAGCTTGCAGCTGTGTTGGTAAGAAAGGGTAGGGTTGTCGATCAAAAGAAAACTGAAATATAGTTTAGAAACAAAGTAGTTGCGTCATGGGACTTTTAAAAACGATACATTTTACATTCAGCTATAACGCGCGCGGTTAACTGAAGTTTAGAACCACAGATTTATATCGAAATAGATGACTCAAGTGTATGTACTTCGCGGGCCTAAATGGAGCCAAAAGGAGAGCAATGCTCCTCTTTTGACACGATTTCATTTAGTTTTATACCACTTAGATTAGGTTTAACTGCCTAGAAACAAGACAACTTGAATAGGGCGGCGTCATCTTCGAATGGGTTTCCCTCGGACTGTCAATTCTCATCACTAAAGCGCTCATGTGGAGAACACCTGTCCTACTGTAGAGAAAAAGTGACACGCTTGGTTTTCATATAACTGCAGGAACTCGCGGTATCTATTTCGATATAAGTCTGTGTTTAGAATACTAAGTTACATGACTGATATGTGTAAAGTCCGAAACGAACTGACTGCGCGGTAGTGTCACCACATCGATTGTAATATTCTAAATTATACGAAAGATTCTGTTATAATCGTCCCTATCTTTGTTTTTCTATTGGTGCCTGAATAAGCTTAACGATCTGTATTTAATTTCTTCACAGTCCCTAACATGAAAAATTAACTAATATATGTTTTTGGTCGTGTTCTTAAGAACAGCAAATATTTTATAACATTAAAGTATCAATTTTATGATTTTCGACAACCCTATGATACATAACTTCAATGACAAGAAGTCTCGCTACATTGCATCTATGTCAATAGAGGGCAAAATTCAAGCAATTAGTGGGAAAACACCTAAGAAACACCGCCTTACTGACGTGTTAAATGCCGTTTAAATTGCTTAATAAGTCTGGTTGGGGTAGATTAGGTCGATAGCACACATTCAGATGCCTGAACCGTTCTTTTCTAATTAAATTCGTAAAAAAAGGATGGCATCTGAAGCTCGCCCGAATTCAGTACGTCTACACCAGGGTTTATCGGCGACACATATTCTGTCATGTAATTCGCCATTTTGATGTGGCCAGGTGTTGTCCTAATCCCGGAAATATTACGTTTTTACGTATGAGTTACAACTATGTTTATTTTTTTATTATTGACACAGCAAAATTATGTACAATATATTGTAATTTATCTTTAGACACACAAGTTCAAAAGTTTGGATTTTCTCCTTGTCTCAAATCGTGTTTATAAATTGTGACTCAGTATGAAAACATATTTTTTATTATTATTATCTACTCAGCTTACTATTAAGAATATCTAAGTTTAATAATCTACGTCTACGAGCTTTACCTGAAATGTTGTTTATTGGATCGCATCCACATTTTTTCATTTAAGACATTAGCAACACCTAGTCTCGTGGGAAGTGCGTACTAATTATTACGCACTCCCCACGAGACTCCGACCGCAAACTTAAGTTTGTAATTTTAAAAATCTTAAATATTAAAATAAATAATAATGAAATCATTTAAAACAAACTCACAAATGAAAGGAAATTCCGTCCTTGTTCAAACTAGATCTAGCGGAATTATTTTTACACGAAAATACCGCACAGGCTGGCATTTTTCTGGGAGCTGTGTTTGACACGTCGGTCAAGTAAGTCTGGTAAGCAGATGGCGGCTGAAGTAGTTTTATCAAATGCGGACGTTTTTTGACCTAAAGCCAGACAGAGACAAAACCATCGCCTTCACAGAGGGGTAACGCCTTGAATAGCATATCCCGTCATTATTTATCTGAGATGAAAGGTCATGCTAAGGGTTCTAAGTTTGCACCTAAAGCAATTCCTGGAGTATTTGTCGGATATTCTGACACCAGCAAAGCGTACAGAATTTAGATTCCCACAAAACGTCAAACTCTTATTTCCAAAGATGTAATAATTGTTCAGAATAACTTCTACTTTAGTAACACTAACAATTTTTTAAATCTTACTCAGTCCGGTTTGACTAGTCCAAAAATTGAATTAAACATCGAAGATACTGAACATCATCGAGAAACCCCAACATCGATTCTAAATGGATTTCGTTCCATTCAGGATATGAGTGTCATTGATCAACAATATGACACAGACGAAGAACATCAAGGATTTTATGATGTTCCTGATTACAATCAGGGAAGAAAGGGGGAGGTGCTATTCTAAACCGGCACCACACGGGGTAATTTAATTTACACAAAAATACCCAATTAATTGACTACGACAGTTTCATGTATGTTTTTAATTTGATTAAAGTGATTAATTTCACGTTGTTCCTTTCTTTTAAAATACTATGTTACTTAAGCAGAGTTATTATTTTTTAGCTATTCTTTCGATTGGCATCATAAAAACAGGATGTTTTTTTTACATTTTAGTCGGTTCGATTCCCAGACGAAGCAAGTAATTTTTAGAAAATCTATGAACGCAGAATTACTAACTTTTGAAAATAAGATAAAGTCTTCTTTGAGCAAAATACACTATCTACGATATTTAAGGTACTTCCCCTTCATGTCCCATAACTTTGGGACACCCTGTATTATTATTATGTCAAGTATTCTCTTACACTATAAAAACATTTTTCTTGAAGCCATTCAATTAATTTCTTTTTGAATACAACTTTATTTTCGGATCTAATATCTTCAGGTAGTTTATTATACAGGACGATGCTCTTTGGTTTGCAAGTTTCTAGATATCAAGCATTATATAAGGCACGCATACACCTTTTCTGCAGTTTAAAGGCTCTCTCTATGTCGCCTGAATTTCCCCACAGCAGTAATCCATACCTAAGTACGGATGAGACATATCCGTGGTATGCCGTAAGAGCTGCTTCAATCGAAACCGTTTGTCTCAGTCTTTTTAGGGCAAAGACAAAAGAAGACAATTTCGTACAGACTTGGTCTACGTGGTGTTTCTAATTCAATCACTTATCGATATTAAAACCTTGAATGAGAACTCTTGAATGATTTTTGTAAGGCTGTCACTTATACCTTCTGTTTACGCTTACCTATGTCAAGCCAAGGACTAAGGGACACTACACACTACACTAAGGGACAAATGTCCCACGACACGTGTCCCCAGCAACGTCGGGTGAAGAAGCGCGACGTTGTCGGACTCCGCTCGACATGTCGCTAGTGAAACGTCCCTTACAATAGACAGTCGCGCGACGTCGCCAGAACGTTTAGTGTAATGAAAACGATGATGAATTCGATAACCATTTCGTTTACGAGTTATCGCAAAATTGTATGGAAACTGTGACAGCGCCGCCAGCGGAACGTTTGCACAACTGCCGTGGTCCCTACAATTCCGCTATAACTCGTCATCATCATCGTTTCCATTACACTACACGCTCAGATATGTCAGGACTCAGGCGATATTGGCCGGCTTCGCTTGACATGTCGCCGACACACGTAGTGAGACATTTGTCCCCTAGTCTAGTGTATCCTTGGCTTTATTTAATCTTAGTGTTAATAATAACATAATATACAATACATGTTTAGGACATTACTTTAACAATTTCAGCAAAATTTGCTTCCGAGGGTAATTAATATTGCTTATGTTGTTTTTTAGTTTTTTCAAGTATTTCTTTTTCAATTTATCAAATCCGGTGTCAACCTCTCTACTTTTAGATTTTTTTTAAATGTTGTTCATGAATTTTATGATTGCTTGTTCCCAGACTTTACCTTCTTTTTTCATTTCTAGAATAAAATCAAACAGACAAGGATGTTTCGCAATCCTGGTATTGAGTCTGAGGTTCCAACCTTCAATGGCGTTGTTGGTACGATGACGCTTGTGTGCTACACTCAATATTTCCAATGAGATTTTTCTGCTTAACCACTGATCCTCAAAATACCGTTGGAAACGACGGTTGCACGGCGATTTTGGTGACATTTGTACGATTAGCTTCCATGTATCTTTTATGCGGTCCGGCGGCAATAATGGTAAATTAGCAGCAAATCGAACCATTCTTCGGTTATTTTTAGATGCAATACAGTGCAGCTTTTCTGCTTTATCCCACACTGCTTTGCTGTAGTGATAGTTGCCCCCGGACACATCCACTTGAGGGAAAACTGATTGAACTGCTTTTATAACGGCAAGTTCATAGTCGCACTTAAACTCTTTCTTTGTAATGCCCAACTTGCATTTCAATATTTCATACAAGCGAATATATGTTTGTAATTGCTTGTTTGGTAATAGAGCAAATACGAGTGGGACAACATTAGTAATAGTCTCATCTGAATCCAGGTCATTATGAATAGAGTACAGCTGGGCGAACGGTTTGGGTGCCGACTTAAAATGTGCCATCGCCAAAAACATTCCACAGCCGAAATGTTTCGTGAAACGTTTTGAAATTTTAGAACTAAAGATTAAAATCTTGTCTGACGACCCGTCATCGCAGAGCAAAAAGTCTTTTGACAATACCTCAGGAATTTCGATTTGACTTAAATTACTAAATCTGGTGCTTTTAATTTCCAAAAATGCTCTTCTTGCTCGATACCATAGTCTTGCTTCCCTTTAATTGTAGGCAAGTTAATGTCCAAACTTCACGCCTGTCGAAGTTTATTGAATGTGGATTCCAGAATCTGCGGAACAGGAAACTAGTCTTCACAGACATCTTTTTTGCATTTATTCATAGCCAGAAATACTTTTAATTTATCACGATCAGGGAGGCACATGTGCTGACTTACTCTTAGAACATTTTCGTCTGAGTCCAATTTTGACAACGGTTCATACATCTCCAAGTAGTAGGTACTAACTTTATTTGAATAATGCTGATTACATCGATGGTTGTCGTATATTAAACACGGTTTATTTAACTGGTTTGTAGTAAAAATTACTTTCTTTGGTTTCTCCATGCTTGATAACAAATTATGTAGGGTCAGGGAGGGTACAGTTGCTCGAAGGGAACAGTCGCTCGAATGCACTGTGCTGGAAACTGAAAGAGCTATCTATCTGTCCTCTACGTTAATAAGAAGCGTTAGACATGCGATCGTCTTCGAACTAATCCGTGAGCCGCTCCGGCGCCGTACGGCTGTGTGATGCCGTGGTCTGAGTTTTACTTGGCCGAATTTACATTTTCACGAAAGTAAGACTTTGTTTTTTAGCTAAACTTTTGTAGGATTCTTAATTACTGTTGTTTTTGTCGAAAAGTATGACTAATCTACTTTGTATTGACAATTCGGTGCTCTAGGTCTATGCCTTTGTTTCTAATTTGATCATTATTTCAAAATGACGTCAGGGTCAACAGTGGCTCGATTTGGAGAAGTACACACTGGCTCGCGAGCCACTGTGTACGTATGAAATTATAAATGAGTAAAAAAATTACTACCGACAAAGTTTAATTTAATAAAAGTTGAATAATAAAGTTTTTGATTGTTCTTAGAATTTTAAATTTAAAACCGGACTGCTAATACATATGAACAGTCATTGTAGATAGGTATTGTTGAAATATTACAAACACTCAAGTCTCTCCACTTGATACAAATGGTTCTTTTAGCCATAATTTATGGCGCTTACGACGTTTTCTTATTGAGACCAAATATAGTTCTCACCACTCTGATTTGGAGCGCTTACCATCAAGACGTTGTTTCCTTTAAACCACCCTAACCTTCCAATAGGTATTTAATCAAAATAAGTCATCAGTCACCATTTACTGGTAGTACTTACACAGAGGCTCTTTTCAGTCTGTTGCCACTGTGTACTGTTAGAACCACTGTATACGGAGGGTAATACACAGTGGTTCGAGCCTCTGTGTACTGTTAGATCAACTGTGTACTAGGGGCTACTAGTCACTGTGCACCTATAGTAGTACACAGTGGTTCGATTCCCATTAAAAAAAAAAGTTTTTTATTTCTTTTTCGGTATAAGTTATGGGAAATCTATTTACTACATATAAAACTTGAATAATGAATGCTGCTTTTTGCCTAGAAAAAATAGTCCAATCACTAACACTTTTGATACTATAGCTCGTTGAAAAAATCCTAGCGACTGTACCCTCCTTGACCCTAATTATGACAATTCCGTGTTTTGAATAGCGACTTCAAAGCAAATGTCTAATGAAGTGGCCAGTATTACATAAGAATACTCTTCCAATACAAATACCTTGTTCACGGAGACAAGTTAATATGGCGCTCTCTCATTATCATCATCATCATCAGCCTATATACGTCCCACTGCAGGGCACAGGCCTCCTCTAATCTAGGTAATCCTATACAATTTTTTTTAAATGTTCGTTGAAGTTCAGAGAAGGTTTATATGCATAGAAAGTATGAAAAAAAAATCGAGTAACATACTAAAAAACGGAAATATCGTTCTCGCCACAGACTTATATCGAACTAGATGACTGGAGTGTATCTACATACACTACCTACCTAGTACTAGTAGGTACCTACGTACTTCGCGTGCCAAAAGGGAGAGCAATGCTCTTCCTTTAACGCAATTTTCATTTAGTCTGCTCTCCGCCTCTTTTCTTCTTTTAAAATGCAATAAAAATGCTTAAAAACAATGTAAGGAAATCAAACCCCCCC
>BHDV01063377.1:45111-71974 GCA_005406045.1 Adoxophyes honmai
AGATTATGGCAAAAAATGAGACACATATTTTTTAGTTTATCAAATAATGAAACATCGACAAAGGTACAGAGCATCAAACTTTCTGAGTGGGGGCTCGTGACGTCACGTTTGAGTAAAAATCGTACTCGAACGTGACGTCACGCGAAACTTTTAGGCTCTGTATTATCGTCATTTTTCGTCTGTCAAATAAAAGAAAAAATATGGGTATAATATTTTTTCGTAGTCTATCTGACGGACTAAATAGTTTTTTCTAGTCATCTTTTCTAGTTAAACAGAGGAGGTAAGATAATAAATTTTAGAGTATACTTTTTTTATTACTCATTAACTCATAAAATATTAAATTGCTTGCGAATTTCAATTCAAACTCGACTATTAACGACGTCGAAGAAATATCCAAACCGGAACGTAGAATAGCACTACAAAAGTACTGCGAGTTCAATTCAGAAAAATGGCATCGATTTACGTTAAGTACAATCGACTAATGCTGTTCTTTATTATGGTGTAATTAAATAGGAAGGGTTGGCGAAGTTAAAATTCCAACAGTTAAAATACTTAGTCATTGGGGCGTTAATTTTAAACTTATAGTAATATAGATAATAAGATTCTCCGTGGGTTCAGAATAACACCTCTCCGTGTATGCCGTAAGAGGCCACTAAGGAAATAGCTTTAGGTATGCTTTAGGCGACAGGCTAGCAACTTGTCACTATTCTACCTCTTCCATCTTTGCCAACCTAAAACTACGCTAGAATGGCTGCGAAGCGTGATCTAGTCTTATATAATCATGGTTTTATCTATGCCACGTTTGTGTGCTCTGCCTACCCCATTTGGGAACACAGGCGTGATTGTATGTATGTATGTCTGTCTGTTATTTGACTATGGATGAATCTCACGGTAGTTTTACTCAACAACCCTTGTGCATTTTCGCCGGGAGGGGGTAGGTCAGTAAAAAAAAAAATTCCAGCTCAATGACAACTTTCTTACACCATTTCTCACGTGAATATCAAAAAATATAGGCTAACGTACCTATGCTTTAGGCAACAAGCTAACAACTTGTCGCTAGTACACCTCTTTCACTCATAACTCATAACTAAACTTAAAATTACGCTAAAAGATAATAAAGATAATTATTAGAAATTCATATTTTTTACTGCCACAATTGAACGATAAAATATAGGTAATAAACGAGAAGAATTCTCAGTCTTTTTCTTTTCTTATACTTAACTTTAAACCCTTAGCTTATACCCCAAATTCACAAAAACTGTTAAGACGCTTAAATTAATCTCACAATCCTTTAACCAATTAAGATCCTTAATCTACGAACAAACAGCTCCGCTCTTAAATTGTAAACAACGCCCACTATTTACAGGGTTTCGTGGTCACTTTTACCCAACCATGGCGACAAATTTTGCAGCAAGATAAGAAAAAGGATAGCCATTACTGTCCTCCTCTTAATTCGGCTTATGCGGAAACAAATGACGGGGCCAAAGCCGTAGTTTTGGCGATAGTAGTGATTAAATGTATTCCTGGATTAAGGAACACACTTTTCGTTTCCGTGCGGTGTCGGGTTTAGAATAACACCTGTCCATTTCTTCCGTGGATGTCGTAAGAGGCGACTAAGGATATAGGTTAAAGTATATTTTAGGCGACAGGCTGGCCACGTTAAAACCAAAAAATATATGCTAGAATTGGCCACGAACCGTGATATAGTCATCGTTTTGTCTATATAGCGTTTTTATGCTCTGCCTACCCCATTTGGGAATACAGGCGTGGTTGTATGATTGTATGTACACTTTTCGTATTGAACATCATCGCTATAATTTTTCTACAGTTGGGTATATGGTTTCAATTCTACCCCACGCAACACCATAATCACTAACAGAACGTAGAATAAAACGTCGTTTGATGGCACTGCGAGCCGTCAAGATTGAAATGTGTTGAAGGCTAGATTAAGTACAAAATTTCATATAAAATTTATCAGTCATTGTTGTCAGTTCAGTTGTAAAGACTTAGAAGTTTTTAATTCCGGCTATGTTCACAATGTCAGAAAGCTTTTGAGACTAGAAAATGCAATCCTAAGCCAGAAGCTTTATAAGGTCTTTTCATTATAATAATATGAAATTATTACATTCTATGAATTTCTAGACTAGATTAAAAAGTATCATAGTTTCCAGCAAGCTAGATGGCACGATATAAGAGAGAATAAATGCAGGCATCGCTTTTACTGGTTGTTTAATATTGTTCATTTCGATCGCTACATAATATTTAAATTTCTCGTTTTACATACCAATCGCAAACATTCCAACAACCACACGTAATTCAAAACCGATCAAAATTCAGTCGAAACCGGTTCAAACCAGATTCCCGGAAGGGTAACCGCACCAATTACCGGCACTTTGTTAATAACGTCGCACGGCGTCATTGTGATATTTGTTTGTATCGATTTGCTGTCAGCAACATGATCGGTTACCCTGTCCGATATTAATTATACGTGCTTTGTGCGCCGTATTGATATTATGTCGTACACGGTGGCCATTCATTTGATATAATAGGGAAGCGTATTCGGTAATGAGTTCCCGTAATATAATACCAGCGATCGACGGGTAGATGGCGTTAGTGGGTGGGAAATGATTAACGTATTCTGATTTAGGAGCTTGTAAGAGGTTTTGTGTAACGAGGAAAGAAATCAAGTATCAGGAAATCTATACGACACGCCAGGTTTTTATATCTATAGTAAAACGAAGAGCTTATCTCTTGGTAGAAATTAACTAGATAACTGATAATGGATTAGATGATAAATTAGACGTGATCATAACATTGTAAAAATGAAGCAACATTCCTTAAATAAGCAGAAAAGTGTTAACCATTCTCACAACCTACAAACGACAGACCTTTCTAGCAAACTTTTAAATTATTGTCATAATAGTAATGTACATTCGGATTTTCTACATCCTTTACACATACCTGCAGGGCTATTGTCTATCTCACCAAAAATCTACACCATTTTAATTTGACAGTTGAAATCAAAAATCGCTTTGAAATTGAAAAATTTTCAAACAATTTCGAAGCGATTTTTGGTTTCAACTGTCAAATTAAAAACGATTTAGATTTTTGGTGTGTTAGAGAATAGGTTAGAATTCGCTAGCGATTAATCTTCATTTCCCAGCAAAAAACATTTCCAACGATTTGAAATACGATTCGCAAACTAAACATCGGTCTCACCTGGATCGTAGGTTTGCTAGAACTCGCTGAAGTGTGCTGCTAGTTGTACTAGTTAGCGTGTGAAGTCAGGCGGACTTCGTAGACTTGTTATCAATACTGCAGGAACTTGCTTCAGACTTTGGGTTGGTTTATTTAATGGCAAAAATGCTGGGTTTATTTTGATTTGAGAATTTTAATGCTAGGGCATTTAGTTGAATATTTTCGGCTTCAGATGACGATGATGCGAGGTGTCGGGTTTAAAATAACACCTTTTCATTATTTCAACAAATGTCGTTAGAGGTGACTATGGAAATAGGTTAAGGTGATGATTTAGGAGACTAGCTAGCAACCAGTCACTATCATACCTCTTTCGTCAACGTTTTAACCAAAATTTTTGCTAAAAACGGCTACAAAACGTAACGTTTCACGTGTGACATACACCGTTTGACGTTCAGGCGTGTGTGGATGTTAGATGACCTTCTGAGTCTAATAAAATACAAAGTACGAAAAAACATAATGAAGAATGGTTACGAAGTATTACGTCTTCAAAAGCTATCTTAAATCAAGCTACGCTTTAAGGAAATTTGTCATATTCATTTCAATAGACAAGATAGACAGTTAGGCTGGATGCTGTAAAGCGCATCCGGATATCTTCAACCATTTTGAATTATTGGACCATGAAACAGCATCACCTGTGAGTTCTCAGGTGTAACTGGAGGCCAATTATGACGACTGAGTGGCCAACCGTGTCTTATAACGAGATATTAGCACGCCTACAGTCACACAGCACTACAATACATACATACATATACATACATAACATACATACATATTCTCACGCCTGTATTCCCAAGAGCGGTAGGCAGAGCACATGAATTCAAAAATACAGTGCCACGTTTAGCAATTTCAGGGTTACCAGGTTACACGTGATATTGCAGTGACAAGTTGCTAGCCCATCGCCCACAATACACGAACCCTTTCCCAGAGTCGACTCTTACGACACCCACGGGAAGAAAGGGGGAGGTAGTGTTCTAACCCGGCACCACACGGGGAATACGGCACTACAATAAATAGAGAAATACTTTGAAAATAGTGTTTGTACATTTGATAGTAGTGAATTGTTTTTGTAGTATGTTTAATAAAGTAGAACTTAAAGAAATAAGTAACTTAACTTTGACATTGGGTAGTAATGTTTTTGTCAAAGTCGATAAACTTTAATTTAATTCCACTCGTGAGTTATTTGTTTATTGTAATAACAGTTTCATCCTACTATGAGTATGTTTGGATGTTTGGATGTTTAGATGTTTGGATATTTGTTACTCTTTAACGCAAAAACTACTGAATGGATTTTAATTAAACTTTACAGTAATGTAGCTTATATATCAGAATATTTATAAAGATTTTGTTTGAATTTTCCAAAATATGACGATAAGTGTCGAGAAAGTAGGAAAAAATCTACTATCTGCTGGCTATTCTGGCGGGCGCTTTCTACTAAGAATTCCGAAATCTCTTCTATGTTAGCCCGAATTTAACGCGTGCGAAGCCGCGGGCAAAAGCTATTTACCCATAATTAAACATAAGACTGTATGGTATCGGGTTTAGAATATAACCAGCTCTCCATTTTTGCTATGGACGTCGTACGAGGCAATTTAGAAGGTTTAGGTTTATTTTGGGCGACAGGCTAGCAATTGGCCACTGAAGTAGGTACCCCTTAACTTAAAACTTACAAAATATGCTAGCGTTTTGTATGCTCTACCTACCCTATATATAAATACGAGAGTGATGTGTGTATTTGAACCCAATTTACAAACATCGAATAGCTAAAGCAGTTTACCCAGATTGTTAACAAGATAAACAAAGCTTCTAAACAAGCAATAGCAAAATGAGCAATGTATAGAAACTAGGTCTTTCCCGGAATATTATATAGAGAGGTAAATAAGACTTGCTTCGTATATAAGCCGGAATGGCTTCAATATTGCACCGGCTTAGAATTTTTCATGCCCGTCTTGAACTATGAGGGGAAACATGTTTGAACTTGCTAGCTAATCTTAAACGTTGACATAGTCACGATAAATATTGTTAATATTGTATACGTATTTAGTTTTTCTAGTCAAGATTAATTTGTTTTTAGTCGACAATACATTCATACATCACGACTGTGTTCCCAAAGTTAGTAGACAGAGCACGTAAAACGTCAAAACCATGACTATTCAACGTCTAGTAGCATGTTTTAAGTTACATAAGAGAAGTATAATTTTTTGTGACAGGTTGCTGGTCTGATGCCTAAACATACAGTAACCTATTTTTTTTAGTTAACCCTTAACCACCTACGTGCGGTCTAACAGACAATAGATTACTCAAAATTGTTAATAACTAAACGCGAGTATGTCGCACACGCGTCTGTGTCCTTATACCTTTGCCGGCCCCTCCCGCAGTACCGGCCATGCTGTCAACTCGTTCAGACGTATGCTCATTTTGATTTGGTGAGTTAAAAAACATCATCGGCGGTCTGTGAGACCGCATGTAGGTGGTTACTGTATTTTTTAACAGTCTCGGAGACGTCTCGGAGACCGCTCGTAGGTGATTATGTCATTTTTTCACCCACATAATTTTGTTTATTTTTGTGAAACATGTAGAAAAATGGTTGCTACAGGAGGTATCAGATGACAAAAATATGTCAGACGAAGATTGTAGTGACGTGGAACCGATTCAGTGGGGTATGTTGTAAAAAATATGCTGCAACTGCCTTGAAAAATTGTAGATCTTTGGGAATTGCAATTTTGTAGAATTTGACGATAAGTGCTCTATTTTTTTATTTAATTTTGTAGTTGAACTCCTTATTTTATAGAAATGAATAAAAAAAGGTTGATTTTTTGAATTCCTATATCTATCAGGTCTTTTAATGTAATCAGAGTCGATTTTTGTGTTAAATCTACCAGTCTTGAAAGATTATGCCATATCTCAAGATTTTATTATAGTTTATGTTATTTGAAGTTCTAAAATAAAATTCTAAAGCATAAACGAGTATTTAACTCGTTGAAATGCTATCTTGATATTACAGATCCCGAATTTGAGATGATTATTCACGAGCGGTCTCTAGGACCGCACGTAGGTTGTTATTATACAGAAATTGGACGTAGGTGGTTAAGGGTTAATTCTTAGGACACCAATGGAAGAAGTGCTATTTAATTTTAGGACCAATACCACGCGGGGAATTTGATTTATAAAAAAAAAACGATTCTTAGAATAACATTTTAGTACCTACAACGTGCTTTTTTATTAATAATTGTATGCATGTAAGATGACCCAGACAACGTTTTTTTTTATTTTATTTTAACGTTTAAAGCAAGATAAAAACAATTACAATGAGAACATAGAGTCACACATCGTTACATTTACCTTGAAAAAATAGCAACACTACAGTAATCATTTCCATTTAACAGCATAATTTCCATTCGTTCCCAAATTGATGAACAGCTTCGCTTCAACCGCCAATTCATACTGTAAAACTGCATTCGCCCGCCGCCCACTGACCTAATTCTGACAGCACAGGTCAGATATAACCCACCAATCCAAAGGCTTGCCTGTCAATTGGTTAACTTTATTAACCAATGGAAGGCCTAGGCGTGGCGTGGCAGTGTGCCAGATGTGGCGGTGCATCTTTCTCTGGGCTCACACACTTGTTGATACCCGGCGAATTTTCACTGGCCAAGTGTTTATTTAGGTCAAGCAGCCTACGCTGGCTACAGGTAGGTGGCGCTCGTAGGTACCTTTACCCGAAGAAATTTAAAAAGCATTGGATTGTTGGATACTTTATGTCGTTGTTGGTTCTTCTTGCAGAATACGATTTTATTGGTCAGAATCATCGATATGACGAAACTACGATGATAATGACATTGTTGAATAGGGTATATTAATTTTATCATTGTAATTTTTTTTTTATTAAAGTACGATTAGGTTTGTTTTGTTTGCATGCCGTTTTTTGTATGTTTCTATGTGTGTATGACTCTTTACCGTACCCAATATGCGCAAAAAAAAATAGCAAGTACAGAACAACTTGAAAGTACAAAAGCGAACGAACGTAATCCCAAAACAATCTATTCCTGCTGACCTTCGAGCGATTGACGAGAGAATTAGAGTTGAAACACTAAAAAAAGTTGGAAAAAAACAGCAATTAAGAAAATGCAGTATATCAAATTTAGATATACATAAATACAAGTAAGTATAATATTTGCTTTCTTCTAACCTTAAAAGGTAAGGTAAAAGGAAATAAGACAAACAAAAATAGATAGGTATTAAAGAAAGTCACCAAATACGAGAAAACCATTGACGAAAAACGTGAAATAAAAAAGGAGGAAGGTAACTGCTTCCGTAAAAGGCAGAGACGCGAATAGAAATAAAAAATGCTTTATGTTATGACTATGACCCACACGGCCATACATAAACGACTAAGCGAGAGGTTACTCAGAAATAATTCAGATCGGCTCCAACGAATAAGTAATGCATCCATTAAATATGCATTCAATAATGGAATCTTGAAAGCTGAAAGAAGCTTTTTTCCCCATTTTACATGAAAAGTCCTGGGAATATGATTTTTACGTTAGATTATTTCAGAGGGTGTTTGCCTTGACCAAAATATCCTTAGCAGGGGTGTAGCCATCGAATAAAAAATGGTTCCTGTCCCAAAATCTACTAAAATTTTTGATGCGGGTAGCCGAATCGTAGGTACACACCTCTTCATTTATACCGTTCATATCGTAAGAAGCGACTAAGCTAGCAACATGTCACTAATTATTTTGCTTAAAAAAAGCACACGCTTAGATAGGTCACTTGATGGTAAGCATTCACTAATCGCCCATAGTCACTGCAATGCCAGAGAGATGGCATACGCTTTACTAATCCACGTGATAGTAATTTCACAGGATGTTTTACCCTCTACCCTGGGGCCCAACAGTATGATAGTTACTGTTTTGCGGCAAATGTATACTTCAACAATTACTTTATTATCTTACGTAGATTATACATTTATATTCATGACAGCTCATAGACAAACTTAACATAAATATAATGTAACTAGCTGTGCTCGCGACTCCGTCCGCATGGAATAGTGACTAATTTCCCCCGTTTTTTTCCACATTTTCCAATGTGTCTTCACCCCTATTAGTCGCAGCGTGATGTTATGTTATAACCTAAAGCCTTCATCAATAAATGGTCTATCCAACACAACAATAATTTTTCAATTCGAACCAGTAGTTCCTGAGATTAGCGCGTTCAAACAAACAAACTCCTCAGCTTTATAATATTAGTATAGATTACGAAAACAAAGGCGAAACGTTTTCATACTCGTATCACCACAGAATATGATAGTTTATGCCAAATAAACCCGTCTGTTTTAAAGATTACAGACCATTATGGCGTGGAAGTTTGGCTTCCAGCCCAGATTAGGCCAAGACGGTCCATCGCTACATTATTTTACATAAAGCCTGGACTGTGGAACAAGGTAAAAGATTCTAGAGAACAATTTTACACACACACACATCACGCCTGTATTCCCTAATGGGGTAGACACAAAACGCTACATAGACAAAATCATGACTAAAACTCACACACATTAAAACTTAAAACTCATTTTAGTTCAATGTAATGTTTAATTATTAAGTCTGCATGAACCCATTTATTGCAAAAAAGATGTTTAACGGCTGCTTAACTTCTCAATATAATTTAGTTGTTTTCTGTTTTAATAAATAAATGCCTTAACTAATAATAATTTAATTTGAGATGGCACGGGATGTGGTTCTTAAATGGACCAAGTTCTTATAGGAAACTTTACAAACATTGTATTACTTCAATGCTGCAAGTTTAGTCATTATGTTTTTTTGACGATATTTGCCAATTTTTCAAAATGTGCCGTAGCATTATACAGAGTATGCCTGTCAGTGGTATTCGGCATAGCCGACTTATCTTTAGTATTTTGAACTTTGATATATTGTATGTTTGATAATGTTTAATATATTTCTATTGTTTGTGTCTGTATAAAATTTGTGTTTGTAACAGTACTTTTCTTTTTTTTAGATGTGATTAGGAATTCGAATCCACAATACTCTTCTTCCTATTCTTACGACTTGACAACCAACTAACTGTT
The DNA here is from genome assembly GCA_005406045.1 of Adoxophyes honmai. Classification (NCBI taxonomy): domain Eukaryota; kingdom Metazoa; phylum Arthropoda; class Insecta; order Lepidoptera; family Tortricidae; genus Adoxophyes; species Adoxophyes honmai. Next base: position 54,452 of record BHDV01063377.1, read on the forward strand.
TTCAACTCTCTAATTACCATCATTATTTGCCACGTAAATAAACGAGACCAGCAGCGCTATTATCTAACCCACCAAAATCTACATCGTTTTAATTCGAAAGTTTCGGTGTCAGTTCACTTTGAAATGTTTCGATTTCAAAGCGATTTGTGGTTTCACCTGTCAAATTAAAAACGATGTAGATTTTAGGATGCGTTAGACAATAGTGATGCAGAAAATAGAATAATAGATTCGCGTAAAAAAATCTAAAAAATCGCTTCCTCTTTTGGCTTGAACCCGCGCAATATTACATGCACGCCATTTGCGGCAACCTGTGAGTTGCATTTTTCTTCTGCGGCTTGAATTCCTCTTTTCATTCACGATCACAGAATTGTTCTAAAAGTATTTTGAAGATCTTACTTAGGTATAAGTTTTTTATTTTATTTTACTTAAAGCTCGTTCTTAGAAATAGATGTCTAACTAACTCTAAGACCACTATTGTCATAAATTAAAGCGCCGCAAGAGTTATTGTTGAAAGTTTTTTTTTTATGAATCTCAACCTTGCATAATATAATTATAAATTATATGCTGCCATTAAACATTAAATCCCTATCATTTAATAACCAGGAATAGTCAAAATACCTTGACAGTAATAAATCAATAGTTTGACAACCAAACTATGACATTTCAAGACAACTTTGTTCCTAAAAGACCGCAATTTCACGTTTCGCAGCTACTTCTAGTATGTATTTAAGTTTTAAGTTGAGATATACAATAAAGACAGGTCGTTAGATGCCTTTTCCGACATCCACAGAAGAAAAGGAGACATGTTAATTCTCACCCGACACCACATAACGCACGCAATTCAATGCCAAAATAATTAACTGAATCAAAGAGGCATTGTCAAATAGTAACAATAAAAGTACAGGCAGCTATAGCCACGAGTAGACAATGTCGGAATAATCCGAATTAGCAGGCCGACCGACGGGATGCAATATGAATGACCTTTGTCACCGGTGACGGCAGCCGAATATTATTCGAAAGATGTTTACAGTGTACGACAAAAACCACTTTTACTATCAGCCTCACATTCACATTTCCCATGATTTGTAAATAAATAATTTCATACCATAATTTCCATTGCCGATCCAAAGGTAAAACAGGAAATCATTATTACAATTAACGCTTATCACTGTTTGTTATTTATAATTTATAATGTTCTCAAAACCAATGGTTTCACCATTTGCGGTGACGCCTTGCGTAGACTTAAAAATGAGTGAGTACCTAAAATTGACGGTTAAAAGTCTAATGTTTTCCTGAATGGACCATAACTTGGTTAACCTTTTTAATTACTAATTCCATACAGGTCAACTTTGTTTGATGACAATCTTCCACGAGTACCACTCGTTTTTTTGCGTCATGTGTTAAAATGCGCGTATTTATAATCACTTGAGTAACCACGAGAAACTGAAAGCCAGTATGTAAATAGCAAAACATGCTAATCCATTCTCGGTACAAACAACGTGAGTAATTTCGTTAATTTCACTATGAGTGAGTCTCACGGTAGTTTTATGTTTAAAATAACAAAACATGCTAAAATTCACGTCAAAATTTTTATTCTTCTACAATCGTATCGTTCCCGCCTCGTAAGCTGTAACCGCAACACTTGCAGCCCCGAGCGGATATCCGATTGTCTTTTGTCCGCATCGGAGTTCAATGTTAATTAAAGTGAATATTATACGGGGTATTTTTGTACGCAAGGTCATTGTTTGGGAGACAAAAAGGAGTGAGATTATAGCTTTCCTACTCTTTGAGAGTATATTATTTACAGTATCCATTTATTACATTTGTGAATTGCGAAACTCGTTTTTATCCCCTCTCTTCTTTATGATATTGTGAGTGTAAACGAAATTAAATAATATGTCTGTTGCCTGTAACTATAAATATGTTAAGTGTCTGTTGTATCCTCTCACATACGGGACCGAAAAACAGTAATAAATGGTTTTGAAATTATGTCGCCGCGATAGTAATAAATGTCAAAAAATAAGAGAAACAATTAAAAGTTTGTCATACAGAATTATAGTTACATGCCCAGCTAGTAAATGAAAATGAGACATGAACACTCAAAGGTTACTTTATAATACCAAATGGAAATGCGACCGTAACGCTTCTCATTACACCAATTCCACCCAAGAACCGTCGTAAGTCCACATACGCTGAATTATACATAGAACCAGCATCAACTTGCGGCCGTATAATCATGTTCCCGAGATACAGTGCTGATGACGCATTGTGGCTTAACCGTTATAATTATAGGTGTCATTAATAATTCCCTAGGCGACCTGAACCCTCGGAATAGTGTTATGAATAACTGATATTAAATTGTTTGTAAATGCCGTGATTGCGTTTTGATTAAGTGTAAGGTTTGTGGAGTGAATTTAAAGTGGTTGAGATGTTTTAGAGAAAAATGCCTTGAATCGCAAGGGAATATACTTAATTTAGTCCTGAAATAAATCACTTACCTAACTTTTTCAAATTCAAAATTTGATCAACTCGTGAGTAAATTACATTCATTGTTTAACACCTCTTTAGTTCTTCAGTGGATGTCATAAGAGGCGACTATGCTAGAAGTTGCCACTAATGATGAAATAGCAATGATTTTTGTTGTTTTGTTAGCATTTCGTATGCTCTGCCTACCTCATTTGGGAATACAGGCGTGATGTATATATGTATGTATGTGTATGTACCATCGAACCAATTGATTACTGACCCACCATAGAACCTATTCACAGTGAACGTCATAGTGACATTGCATTGATTGACAAAGGAAATGTTTATGACATTTATTGTGACAACGTTCTGCGGTGGGTCAGGAATCAGTTGGTTCGATAGTATGTACAAATAAATAAAATTCTTCTACTATTCGACAACTTCTTATTGTAAAACTATGCTGAATCGCAGATAGAACAAAACAATGAAATGGCATAAAAGTCCAATAATCCCAATAATTTAATACATTAAAACAAAAGAAACGTTACTCGCTTTTTATTGTGCATTATGTAGAAGACGAATTAAACAGTTCCATGATAAGTTACTTTAGCTCTAAAATTTAACATCCTAGAACGTTGTCTCTGTAAAATACTTATGACTTCCCTGTTTATTAAGTTAAGCGCTGAAACAGAAAGTGTAGTTAAATTCGGTGTTTCGAAACTTCGCTAAATAGTAAAACTTCTAAGTACAAACTGTTCCAAGTGTTCAGCATCAGACAATTCCTCTTACCTGCAACAAGAAAAAGAGGAATTGTGACTTACATCGTAATTGTAAAACTTGTTCTGAAGCATTAAGAGGATAGGAGTCGCGCCGCTTCTCCATACAAACGTAGTCCCCTGTTGTCTCCGTGAATAATGACATTAGAGCAAAACAATTTTTTTCATTAAATTTGTATCTGTTGTGGCCCTATGATTTGCTTTTATCGATTTTCTAATTATTTTTTTTAGAATATCGATAAAAACAAATCATAGGGGCATAGCCACAACAGATACAAATATCATGTAAAAAAAATTTTTGCTCTAATGTCATTATTCACGGAGAAAACAGGGGACTACGTTTGTATGGAGAAGTGGTGCGACTCCTATCCTCTTAATAAGTGAAGATAAAACTTAAGAGCGAACTATATGGAGGATTAATGAAATGGTATGTACTTTTTGGATACAAGATTGATATAGAAAACTGATGAATCTTATAACAACATTAATTAATACTGAGAGTAAGTTTATGCTTATTATAAACCAAAAGGACAAGAGGACTTGATACGTAAAATAGTCAAAGATACTCTGCAACATAGGTAGGCAGAGCACATGTTTGATTATTTCAGGTTTCATAAACACTTAGCATTATCTTTGAGTTTTAAGTTATAAGCAGAGATCGGAAAAATTTGCGACATTGTTTGCAATAATGTGGACATGACTCCAAAATTAATCAAAATGTCAATTAATTATTAGTTGAAATATAATTTGATTTTTGGAGATAATAGTTTATTTATAAAGTGCAAGCACTTAATACTAACATAACTTTAAAAAAAAATACGTTACGACGACGATGAATTACATTAATAATTACTAGTACAAGGTTCGTATTTAAAATCGGTATCATTTCCGTAAATATTTATATACTTATAATAAATAAATAACGATTTGGAAAAAAAAATACTGTCAATTTTTTTTGTAACCCAATATTTAAACTAATTTTTGCATTTATTGACTAGGAATCAAATTATATGTCAAGTACAAAATAAAAAAAATATATACTAGAAGTGGCTGCAAAGCGTTAAATAGTTATAATCATGGTTATGTCTATTTCAAGTTTCGTGTGCTCTGCCTACGCCATTTGGGAACGTAGACGTGATTATATGCATGTATGTATGCAAAAAATTAATTAACCGAATAACATTTTGATTAATTTTGGAGTCATGTCCACATAATTGCAAACAATGTCGCAAATTTATCCGATCTCTGGTTATAAGGTACTTAGGTATAATAATCGTCGTGAGTTGCTAAAAACGTACCTACCTAAATTTATTTACCTTGGTCGCTTCTTACGAAATTCACGAAAGAAACAGAGACGTGTTATTCTCAACCCAACACCTCACGGAAAGTCAAATTCGGATGCAATCGGATTATTTTGCGTTTTATACTAAATTCGAGAAGTTTTAAAGTGATGACTACATAACAAAATTCCTTTTAACAACTGTAAGGGTTTCATCTTCTGAAATAGACGCAATAGCTTTGAGTAAATGACATGTTTTCTGTCAAAGTGTCGAGCACTCGTACGTTTACTTGCCTTAGACCCTGCGCAGATGACAGACTATCCGCGACGGACTTTTTAGTCTGTGGAAATAGAACCAATGAAATTATATGCAGTAACGCACACGACGCGCAAAAAGTCCGGCGCACAACGCATACAATCCACGCAGACATTTTGTGAACCGCAGACTCGATCGCACAAAAACTCTGTCATCTGTGCCGCGCCTTATAATGAGAGCCACTTATTAACCTGTGAGTACACGATGGCACCGAGTCTATACGACTTTACACGAGTCCACCCGAGTCTTACCGATTTCGCACGAGGTAACCCGAGCGCCTCTCTGGCGACGTAAACAAGCTAATGTGTGTAACCTGATCTCAGGTATTCACGGTTGTTTTTGATAAAGTCTTCTTAATACAAAAACATACGCTTCATTAGCTCTAGAGATTCAACACTATATGGTTACCTTAAAAACAACAGTAAGTAGGTAAAAAAAATGTTGTTCTATTTACGTTTAAAAATAATAAGGCAGCTTATTATAATTTAATCAAATGCACAGTATACCAACTCTGATTTTAGCGTCAGATGTAAAAAAAATAAAATCAAATCGAATGTTGAACGTGTTGTGTAGTGATGCTTTTTAAAGTTGGTGCTAACAAAGAATAATGCAGTTAAATTTTATATGTAAAAACTAGCTGTTTAATATAAGCGACTATATCGATTAAAGATCATTTTAAATTAGACACTTCTTTTTGAAACGATACCCTTTATTAGGACGCACACTATCTTCATTCTCACTTCTCCATGTCTATTTTAGCGGTAGAAATGTGAAAAGGCAACAGAACAGACAGAGTGACTTTCACATTTGGATACTTTTCGATTAATTTAATAAAATGTATCCTCCGTTGTGTAAAAATGCGTCACAAAATCAGCGCGTTGTTTTCCCACACCAATCTCGGATCTCGCATCAAATCTAACTTATTTACATCCTTTTTCTCATAATTTGCCGTATCTGAGCTGAAACACATCGCGTCAGACTCAAAGGGGGTAATAGAGTGTCATCGCGGTATAATAAATGATCGCATCGTGTGTACCTACCTTTACTCTGTTTTTACATTTCGCTGGCAGGTTTTATAGCTATTACCCGGCGTGGTGGAACAAGACTCTATGCGTTGCCTTTTAAGGCTTAATCTTGGATGCGTTTCGGATAAAATATAGGGTGTTTTAACAGTGAAAAGATCTTGGGGTAAATGGAGAGGATTTTGAAAGCATAGTTTTTTTGAGTAGTGCATTTTGTTTTTAAGAATAATTTTGTTCTGGTAAATGGAACTAGGTTCTTACAATTTTAATAAAAAATACGACAGTCGATAATTATTTTTCTAGTGTTTTGTGATACATTTCTGTCTAAATTATAGAATTAGTAGTGCTTACACATTAGGCCAATTGCTTAAATTAAGGAAGTTATGGTGGTTATATTCCGTTACACTTGTTTTAACAGCTCAAGTATTATTTAAGACAAATACAAAAGACCAGTAAACGTTGTAACCATTTCAGCAAAAACAAAACAACTGAAGCCAACCTAAAGCCACTGCGTATAAAACATGACCGATAATTTTACGGGTAATATCTTGAAATAATTCAATAGAAAAGCTTTTTGTACGTGAATAAAAACTCAACAAAACGTTTTATAGCCCTCTCAATAGCAAAGTCAATTCATAATATTCGCACACAGTACCAGGAAGCCATGCTCAAAGAGGAGGAAATTGCCTATCACGGCAGCCAGTAATCAAGGCCAGTACCAATCTAACTTTGTTGTGGCCGCCGTATTCCATTTAATAAGATATTTCTAGGAGCGAATACACCTTTGAGGTTATGATAGCCTAGTACTCTTTGTACTGTAAAGCTGATTTATTCTCATATAAGGTAGGTAAAGCACACGAAACGATTATTACACGTTTTATGGCCACTTTTAGCATACTTTTTAGTTTTAATTGTTAAGGTACACGACGACCCACGAGGGCGTCATCCACGGAAAGAATGGATTGATGTTATCCTAAACCTAACACTAGACGGCGCCGCCTTGTTTTTTGTGTGCGATTTTAGCACATGTTGGCGCCTAATCTGGGGCCACCAAGTCAGTGGTCTTATTTTTTATTTTTATCAGGTAATACTAGTCAAAATTTCACTGACCTTTTTATTTTATACAGCAAAAAAAAGTATGGTCTAAATGAAAAATTTTACTTAGGTTCCTCTCGTTTTCTGAGAGAGATCTTTACCACATTTAAAACAATGAAAGTCATTTTCTTTCTAACAATTGCACTTGTCACGTTTTACCAACACAAAATATTACTACAAACTAATCTGCAATACGTACCTACATGTTACACATACGAATATGAACCGAAGGCGGTGTATATTCAAATACCTTCTCCCGATAATACGACTCATGCAAAATGCATACAATATCATTCCTTACTCATCCACCGTAGGGGCGTAATTCATATAAAAATGGTCGGACTTGAATTTTATTCGTGAAATTTTTGGTTTTACTACTCGAATTCGTAGGAAGTAATACAGTTTATTGAATTATTGTTATCGTTGTGAGATAACCTTTTTTGGGAGTGGAGGAAGTGCTTTAGATAGTATATTTTGCTTCTAATGGCTTTAGAGAGTTATGTTTTGAGGTACGTTGGCATTTTTGATACTTCTGTGCATCTTGGTTAGTGATGCATAAGTGCAATGAACCATAAATTAATGGTTACCGCCAGCCCCTTGAGCTAAGCTGAAATACTTGAGTGTAAAGAGTTGTGGTGGACCAATTGATTGGACCATAAAAATAATGAGTAGGAACAAATCAGGCAGTCAGATCTCAATTTGAACATTTTGTTTTTGCAATGTAATCATACTTAATGTTTTTAATAAATTTTCAGTAGTAAAATTTTTTATTTTCGAAGATAGACACAGAATAATTATACATCTAGGTACGGGATGAGGTGAGTTTAGTAAATTGTTCAATCAATGGTTTGAATTAATAAGTAAAATGTTGTTTAGGCAGAAGTAGGCTTTTAAAACTACCTCAACCCTTTCTCAACTTTACTCCCCCCGTTCATAACACAACAGAACTGCCCTCCTTATCCCTACTCACCCATTGTATGGTAACGATTGGCTCAGAAAACCTGCACACAATTATTGTTAATTCGAAAAACTCTCATCATCCGCAGTTGTTCCTGTTCGAAGTTTTCACACTTTTCTACACAAACCCAATGAAATAACAAACATTGTAACAATAGAACTAAAAAAAATCGTAAGTTAGTATTACAAAGTATGAAAGATAAAACCAGCCAAACGAATATTTCACTTTAAAGAGAATACACAAAATGTACACCCAAACTGGGAGGCCACTCCGATTGGTAACCGAATTATCATAGGCATTTCCCTCTAAACCTTTCATAAATTAGTTAAGTAATTTCTGAGCCCTACCTAGAGGGTATAACTGAGTGATTTTATTAAAGCGATCTAAACTATTCCAGATTAGGATAATGAGATTCGTAATGGTTGCCCATTTCTCTTAAACTCAGGGGCCGTTTCAAAGTTACGGACTGGATTTGGTTGAGCTACTTGGGCTATATCAATTAGAAAAAAAACTATTAAAATTTATTACCAAATAGACTAGACAGATCACATAAGATTATGCTTACCTGTCGCCTAAAACATACTTAACCTGTTTTTTTGTGTTCTAAACGAAAAATACATTGCAAAAATTATGCATGGACATGGACATTAGAAATCTTGATTTACGTAAAATTATTCTTATAACACAATCTGTTTAAGTAAGTATAGCATTAGCGGAGCTGGACATTTTGTCTCCCACAATGTTAATAATGACTGCTTAAAATTATTTACGGTCGACTTCCGGCTATCTTGTAGGTACCATCGCAAACAGGGATTGTTGCCAAAGCCACTTACCTATGTTTGTAACTTGGTCGTGTAATACTAATCCAATAGCTGAAATCTAGTCGGTAACATCGGTCACTGATTACTCGTCTATATTGCGAACAGTGGCAAGTGGCTAAACAATCCTGGTTCATGACTGTAAATGTAAAATTTATTGGTATTTATTATAAAACACACATGATATAAAAATATTTTGTAATTTAAGATACTTTTATCACGTTCTCAAATTCTAAAATCGTTATTAAAAATACCGACTAGTCTAAATACTGTCGGAATATCACAACATCCCCCATTGCGCTCCGATCAAAAGCTAAACTTTTAATTAGCCAACTAAAACTGTCTTCTGGCATAGTTTGCTGCCAAGCTTTCGGTTTTCACTCATTATGCTTAATAATATAAAGGCCTTCACGAAGACCTCAAGTGGGGGGAGGTTGCTATAGATACTAAGGGGGGCTAAGCGTTGCCATAGGCGATACCGTTGCCTCGGCATCCGTTGAGCTTCCAAAGGCTGGTCGAAAGTATAGGCTGGAGAGATTTAATAAATTTTAGCTGAATAAGTCTATTCATTCGGAAAACTTCGTATTTTTCCGCGCCAGAGAACTCAGGGAACTGTTAGTTACGCAGGTCTGCGAAAAGGATTTAGATTTCCATTTGTGGTTGGAGGCTATTTAATAATGTGATATTGAAGTAGGATATTTGGAATACCAGTAATATTAATAAAGTAGTAAAAGTAATATTTATGACTATTACGTCTCCTTTATCTGGCGTTGTCTGTGTAAAGTTTTGGTTGCCCTAGCTACCCCTTTTGGGAATACAAGAATGAATGTTTTGGTCACTGTTTTATTCAAAAGCAATTAAATTATTTTAGTTCTAGAACACTACCTATTCATTTTGGTGGTTTTTTTAATCTTTTCTTTAAATTGCAATTAATTTCTTCTCCTTTTTTTTTCTCTTGTTTGCTTCCTTCTCCTCTTCTCATTAGCCAGTATTAAGTTCAAGTTACATATGCTATGTTCAATGTTGGAACTTCATCTACATAGACGGCTTAGGAAACTTTCTAGAGACAAACCAGATATCTTTCTACAAAACCCTCTCAAGCGTGATTATTCGCATATTTAAACTTCATGTTTTTTTATTTGATTATAATGTTAGACTTCCTGTATTTCAAATAGATTAATAATCAACTTTTTTTTAATAACAACGAAGTGCACGTCTTGAAAAAATAAGTTTGTGCCAAAATTTTTTTTAGGGCAGATTTTATTTAGAGTACTCTCATGTTGTAACATCTAGTTTCCTATGACTTGCACCGCATCGATATCCAGTCCTCATTACCAGTTGAACAACAAATAAACATTCCTCTCGCAGTTCGTTATTGGACATTATTTATCGGCCCCAAGTATCACCTCCGACATTTTGTAATGGTCCACATTAATTGTTGTCTTTTGTCAATTTTTCCCTCCTCGTTTTGTAATCAAATGCTTGTTAAATTTAAACGGGCTCCATTCAATACGAATTTTTCGTTTTATTTCATCGTTCTATTTGTAGACGAAAGGTAAGGAGTTTCGTGATATCGCATAAATAAATGGCTTGTTTTACGTGCTTTCCTAATGGATTAATTTGGAATTGAAAAAAAAAATACCGCGAGTCTCACGTGACCGTATCCGCTGTTTTTAACATGAAATTTTCTATTTTATGAATGAATTATCTCTTTTAATGAGACTGAAATCTGAATAAAACAAACATTTTTCTAAAAAGCATCACCTTTTCATAGGTTATTTTATCAAATTTAGTCGTAAATTACAAGATTTTAGTAGTCATACCTAAATAAAGTTTTCAGAAAGACTCACCTTAATTTTTAAAGATAAAGTGACTAGATTACATAATTTTAATACCTACAACACAACCATTCTTGCCTAACTTAAAATCATCCCCCCAACGCCATCTTTGAGAAAAGCTAAGGAACAAATAAAATAACTGTCTAATAAATTAACCACATACGAGGGCTGCACTGAAAGTTTCGGGAAACTAATATTTAAATAACATTTTTTATCACGTATTATACCTTTCTACAATCGTCAAAGTTTCCTTATCTTAAAACACTGGCCACATAGAAAAAAAAAACAATGGTTCGGTTTCAATTGTTTTTTGAACTTGATGAGTCGCTGCCCAACATGGAATTGTCACGTGAAAAGTTAAGAGCTATGATTTACTACGACTTTAAAAGTGGATTAACACAAAAATAATGTGGAGACCGGATGATTGCTGCTTTTAATAATGAAGCCCCTTCGATGACCACAATATACAGGTGGTTTTCGGAATTTCAACGTGGCCGTGTTTCCCTCATGGACAATGTGCGTGAAGGTCGACCAAAATCGGCAGTCACCCAAGAAAACATCAATGTTGTGCGTCAACTGATTACGGAAGACCGACATGTGACATATCGGGAAATTCAGGAGTCTTTGGGCATTGGAATGAGTCAAATACAAATTATTCTACAGCAAGAGTTAGGCGTGCAAAAATTGTTTTCCCGGTGGATACCTCATCAGTTGTTCGACGAACCGAAAACGACTTGTGTCGATTAGTGCCCCGAAACTTTAAATAAAATCAACAGAGGAAGCTCAAATGCAGTTTTTAGTATTGTATTGGATAATGAGTCATGGATATACGCCTATGAGGCTGAAACTAAAAACCAATTTCGAGTATGGGCCTATGAAGGCGAGATTAAGCCGACAAAAGTGGTTCGCTCTCGCAGCACGGCCAAAAAGATGGTGGCTAGTTTTGTCTCCAAATCGGGTCACGTGGCTACAATTCCTCTTGATGACCGTAGAACAGTCAATGCCGATTGGTATGCAACCATTTGTTTGCCGAGTGTGTTTGGTGAACTGAGAAAAAAAACCTCAATCGTCGCATCATCCTTCACCATGACAATGTCAGCTCCCATACGGCTCGGTTAACAAAGGACTATCTAGACGGTGAAAAATTCGAATTACTGAACCATCCTCCATACAGCCCTGACTTAAACCCCAATGACTCTTTCACATTCCCCAAAATCAAAGATAAGTTACGTGGTAAGCAGTTTCAGGCGCCAGAAGATGCCGTGGAGGCGTACAAAACGGCCATTTTGTCAACCCCACCTTCAGCGTTCAATGAGTGCTTCAAAAACTGGTTAGAACGTATGTAAAAGTACATTTAATATAAGGGAGAATACTTTCAAAAGCAATAAAATTACTTTTGATCATTTTAACTGGATATTTTTTTCTATTCCCGAAACTTTCAGTTTGACCCTCGTAGAGCAGCCTATAGGTACTTCAACCAAACTAAAACATTGAAAATCCTTTACTAAAGTTAATGTTTTTCTCTTTAAAAACACTGAAATAAATTCTGAGAGTGCAATTTTACTATATTGCAAGCGCAGCGCCATCTAGAGTTTCACCTCAAAATTACGTGGATGGTCCAGCGAAACGAGCAGAGTTTCCCGGGCGTCCCGTTTGTTACCTGAAAACTGCTATTAGATGTCGTTAGTATCTACTCGGCACTGGCTTGAAGAGGTAATAAATACAGGAATAGAGGAAAGATGGCGTTCGCAACGAGTTTTTCAGGACAGATGAATTCACATTGTTTTTAAATATACTTGACAGTATTAATATTACCTAATTTTTTTTTAATTATAATATTTGACCATCAATCATGTCAAGATTTTAGTATTTTATTGATTTTATACACATTTAAACATTATAATTTTACGTAAAAATCTGATGATTATTATTAAATCAGAATCATCAAATTAAATCGTAATCAAATAACAAAATGGTTCCATTCGCACTGCGAAAAAACAAACTCAATAATTTCTTTCGACATAGCGTGAATGGGATTCAGAAACTCATCTTAAATTTTATTTTTTCTTCACAACATTGCATATTTATTGCAATAGACGGAGTCAATTTCTCTGCCATCAATCAAAATTCAGATAACAATGCACCTTCGCATCCCGCAAAATAGCACAGCAAAAAAGCGCTTGAAATCTTAAACAAACTAAAGCTCCTAGTTCAACCAGTTTACTAAGACATTAATAAGACCAAACATCCAGCGGGTATACCCGGCAAAACTGTAGTCCGGGCAATTTGTTGCAGCGGTGTCGGTAGTGTCAAACACTATCAGGAGTGTCGCCTAGAGCGCCGGCGATACGATTTCACGGGTAGGGCCTGACACTGCGTTCCCAGTCCACCTGTTTATTTTGCACGCTATTGGATTTAGTTTCGGACGAAATTTAAAGTTCGGCTTTTTAGGTCTGGCTCAGGAAGACATTTTTAGAAACCAAAGAGTTTAGGTTTTGTTTGGTTAAGGTATGCTTTAGGTGACAGGCTAGCAACTTGTCGACTATAATTTATTACAAAAAATCCTTTCCTAGTAACATTGGAGAATATTATGCTCAGAGTATTTTATAATAAGTACTTCAATATTTTCGATAATTTATTTGTTAAGTACTTAAATGTTTTCCGTGTGGTGTCGGGGTAGAATAACACCTCTCTATTTCTTCCGTGGATGTGTATTTTCTAGTCACTAATTACGACATCGACAAAAAAAATGGAGAAGTACTATCCTTAACTCGGCACCACACGGTAAAGTCAGCAGCGTAAGAGAACATAATCACTGTACGTATAGTTCAACAAATTAACACTTATTCCACTCAATTAGAAGCTCAGCTGAACGCTATTAGGTCAGGTAAACTAACGTACTGTTAATTTGAACTTTGCTTACAGGCCGTAAATGTCAGGGCTAATTAATAACAAACTTGGCCTTTGCGATATACTCGTGTGCTAGTCGCTAAGCGTAACGGACTATGGAACGTTGTATGTTAGAGAATACAAGGAGAGAATGTAGTGTAGGGTGTAATATAAACTCTTTTTGTTTGTAGGATGTTGTCCGGAAATAGAAAAAAGTAAAGTCTAATTTGTCCTTCTTCTTCTTGTGTGGTGTCGGGATTATTAACACCTCTCCATTTCTTCCGTGGATGTAGTAACAGGCAACTAAAGAAATAGGTAAAGGTATATTTTAGACGACAAGCTAGCAATCTGTCACCATAATACCTGCCAACTCAAAATCTAAAGAAAATATGCTACAGGCCACAAATCGTGAAATAGCCATGTTTTTGCCTTTGTAGCGTTTTGCGTGGTCTGCCTACATCATTTGGGAATACAGGCGTGATGAGACGTGTTCTGCAGCATCGACGCGCTCCTTATAATAAACCCTTAGACGAGTATTGTCAAAAAATGTTTGAACATTCCTTGCGAACTAATCACGGCAACAACCAGTCTACCTCCGAATTTATACCGGACGGTATGCCCGGAATTTCGGGCAGCGAAAAACCGCGATACTCCTACCATATAGTTGGCTGATTTGCATAAGGTTTTTGGACTTGCCTCTTTATGGGTACGTTCTTGATAAGATCCGGATTTATTTTCGGCCTGAACTTTGTATGATGGGGTTAGCGTGGATGAAAAAGTTGGGGGTTAGTTTGGGCGCGTTTTTGCCTGTTGAAAGATGTTTTAAGTTGCGATTGGGTGTTTTAAAGATCTCAAAGTTGTTGTAATTAAAAGATGAAGAAAGAAATATACCTACAGTTTGGCTGATGAGAACCGATACTAATTTTTGTAGGGTTTTTTTTTCTTTTAATTGTTATCTGCGTAGAATTGTTTAGTTTTTGTCTATGGGTTTAGTAAAATTGGACAGGTAATGTTTGTATTAATCAAATAAAAAAATGCCAAGTGCGAGTCGGACTTGCGTCCAAAGTATTCCGTATCGTTGACTAGGTAAACTAATGCCTACTTCTTACCATTTATTGATATCGAGAAATTATTGGCATTTTTATTTTATTGGTACATTTTTTTTTTGCGACAAGAGAAACATAATTTGTGAGAATTTAAACTGTCTAATTATCGCGAATTTTGAATTTTGCATTACGAATCTCTAAAAACGTTCCTCCTAGGATTTCACTAAGTACAGTAACATTTATCAAAAAGCAATCCAAGAAACAAAACAACTATACAATGTAAGCCTTTACAAATACTATAACTAACAAACATAATAACTAAAACAATCTATTAACGACTACATACCTTACAATACCGTCAATCATACAATAACGTACCAAATCTTACTAATATTATAAACGTGAAAGTTTGTGAGTATGGATGGATGGATGGATGTATGGATGTATGGATGGATGGATGTATGGATGGATGTTTGTTACTCCTTCACGCAAAAACTACTGAATGGATTTTAATGACACTTTACAATAATGTAGCTTATACATCAGAATAACACATAGGCTACAAATTGTAATGATATTCTGTGAATTATCCAATATACGACGATAATTCTCAAGTAAGTCGGGTAAAATCTGCCATTTCCGAGCTTTGGCGTCCGCTGTCAAAACCGTTGAAGTGGCGCGCATGCGCGGTGCAGACGTCACGCGTGGCTGAGTGCGCGACCCGAACGCGGGCAGACGCGTGATATTTGTCAAATGCGATTCAAAATTATTTGTGTAATAATTTTAATGCCATAATATTAGTTCTATTCTACGCCACGCAATCCGAAATACTTATTCTGCGCAGACGAAGTCGCGGGTAACAGCTCGTATAATATATAATAATAATATCTAACCATCTTCAAATACCTCTACACAGACATCTATTTCATTTATAAGACTATGTGTTAAAACATGGCATTTCATCATACATTGCGTACGTAGTCGATGGGACACTAATCAGTGGACGTTGGAGCCGAGCAATGAACGGTGACTTTACTCTTCGCATCGAATATTCTTGTAAAGGTAAGGTTGGATGAATAGATTGATGACAATACTTTAGCGGGGTATTAGAAGGGTCAGGATATTAGGGTACGTCTCTATAAGACGGTATTGTTTGCTCGCATATTTTGATTAAAAGGGAGCTGAAACGATTCTATAAGGAACGATTTGTATACATAGTCGTATATCAAAATAGGCACATAACCATACAAATTATTAAGTCCGTCAGATAGGTTATGATAATTGTTACACCTAGTTTTTTATTCATCTCATTTTGTGTTCTTTTATGTACCCTATAAGGGATTACATGCATGACGTATAAAAATGTATGTACACTAGGATGCAAAATTGCATGGATAGCTTAGAGGCGGCAATCGTTTGGCGTCAGAAGCCGTGTTTCGATAACCATCACTATCGCACGGCGTAAACAGCTTCAAACGACTTTCATTTGGACTTGTCCATGCAATTTTGCATCCCGCTGTACATTATTATCCTACTTCGGTTAACTATAGGGTAACTTATAAACCAATAAAAATAGTCCAAACTTTAAAAACATCCATAGATCTATATCGGAGCACGCAAGTCTTACATCGGGCAGCTCTCTATTATTCATGTAGTACGTTCCTACTCGCTCGCTTCTAATACAGAGATTAGTAGAATTGGTTGTAAATAAACTAAAAGGCAGTTTGTGTCCGAGAATTTGGAATGTGAAAGTTTAAAGAAAAGCAGAGGATGGGAGCAAGCATCATGAGGGTAAATATTCGGGCGTTTGAACCGCAGTCATTATTCCCAACACTTTTTTTATCAGATACTGTTGGAAATGTGTATATAATAATCTAGTGTGTACCTATTTGTAAGACATAGACACTACAATGACTCACTTATTATACCAATTTCTAAATAAATCTAATAAAAAAAGGGTTGAGAATAATGACAGCGGTTCAAATGCCCAAATATTTACCCATGACGAATGGTTACATACACGTCTATATCATTATGTTCTCAAGTGAGGTAGGCAGAGCACAAGAAACCTTAAATAGACTAAACCATGACCGTTTCAGGCTTCGGAGCCACTTCCAGTATAATTCCAGGTACAAACAGTTGAAATAGGTGTAATAGTAAGAGGTAACTAGCTATTTCCATTAGTTGCCCCTTACGACGTCCATGGGCAAAATGGAGAGGCATTATTATAAACCCACCCAACATATGGAACTAATTCACTGTGATTTTATGACAAGAAATCGTTTCAAAAGTTGTATAAAAACTTATTCTTGCAATATTTTAACATACATAATACATACCTACATATTCTCACGCCTGTATTCCCAAGACGGGTAGGCAGAGCACATGAATTCAAAAAATTAGTGCCACGTTTAGCAATTTCAGCAGGGTAACCAGATGGTAAAACATGATGTTGCAGTGACAGGTTGCTAGCCCATCGCCCACAATACACTAACCCCTTTCCCAGGGTCGACTCTTACGACACCCACGGGAAGAAAGAGGGAGGTGCTATTCTAACCCGACACCACATGGGGAATACATGCAATATTTTACAATATTTTTACATGCGCATTTAATCATAATATTATTATTGCAATATTATGAGATCTGTATCTTTTACTATTTATAAAAGTTTACAATCCTGTCTATCCTTTAATTGTGTACGTATTTATGGATACGTATAGTAACCTCTTGTACTCATTGATCCGCCTCGCGTGACCGTATGAGCAATGGATTCATTAATAATTTTATTCGAACTGATAGCCCGATAGTTAGTTACGTTTCTGTATAGAAAACCGACGGTATGTCATGTTTTATTTATTATTGTGTGAGTCATAAGTCACTATGACTCGGCCGGATAGCCCAGCAGTTTTTTTTTTTTTTTTTTTTTTTTTTTTTTTTTTTTTTTTTTTTTTGGGGTGCGGTATCCGACCGCCAGGGAAAATCCCTTATGGACGCCGAGAATGGAGGGCTCGGCCAGT